>CAUYQG010258676.1:0-18340 GCA_963574415.1 Tarsius wallacei
ACCACGCCAGGCTAATTGTTTGATTTATTGTAGAGATGAGGTCTTGCCAAGTTGCCCAGGTGGGTCTCGAACCCGCGGGCTCAGGCAATCCACTCACCTCAGCCTCCCAAGGTGCGGGATTACAGGCTGAGCCACCGAGCCCGGCTAGTACATATTTTTAAAGTGAATACTTTACCCCCATATCTGATGTGACTGTAGCAAGCCTGGAAAATGGAAGACTTTGGAATGTCTTGGTTTATGATTAGCTATGGAGGAAGTGGACCAGGCTTAATTTTTCCTTTAAATCAATTTTCTGATCTTAAGGAGCCTTCCTTCATCCTAACAGACCCTCATGGTGGAGGAGAGCCATTGATTTATCTCTTAAGTGATTTTCTCTGGACCTGCCCACACCAAATAATTACTTGCTTTTGTGGGCTGAGAATGTCTTTCTGCTGTTCCACCTGGTAGGTTTGTTTTGTTTGTTAATTAGCTATTAATTGCAAGGGCTCCTGGGATCTGGAGGTGAAAGGGAGGCCTCAGAGGTAGGCCAGGGGGTCTCAGGCAAGCTAGTACCCCAGACTGGAACGAGGATGACCTCACTGGGCACTGGGCTAATTTGTTTCAAATGGTGTCATGTCTGGATAGTCAGTGAGCTCCTGGGATGATGAGTGATTTTGTTAATTAAGTCCTGTAAACACTATAGCTTAATTTTCAGCAGTGGGTTGCAGCTGGTGGGCAGGAGCTGCCGGCAGCTGCGACAGGGGCTGTCCTTGAAGTAGTAGGCCAGGGACAAATGGTAGGAAGACTGAGAGGGAAGAAAGGGTGTTCAAAGGCTGGAGCCTCACCCTATGTGCATTCTTTTCTTCCTCCTCCCCTTGTCCCTTTGCTGTTTCTCTAAGCCCGGCCCTGCTAATAGAAATATTTCGGTTTGGTGAAGACAGTGCCCATAAGTTATTTGAAGGGAGTTTCTGGGACGTGACCCCATCCCCCCCATGGCCCAAGTTGGAAACTTTCATCATTGTTTTTCGTCTTTCTCAGCTTCACCTCCCCCTAGACCTCTCTTCCATCATCTTTTCCATCTCTGAGGCCTAGACAATCTGTCTCCAAAGTGTTCTGCCTCTTGACTTGGCCCACATTGCTCTTCTCCTCCAGCAGCCCTGCTCTACCCCACACCCCTCTCCCCTGGAAGACCTCAATAACCATCTCAAGGGTCTCCTTGCTGCCACTTGTAGCCCCATAATTCTATCTCCCCACAGCACTCTGCATGATCTTTCTGAAGTGCACTTCTGACCATGTCATTCCTCTGCTTAAGATTAAGGGGCTTTCACTCACCTTTAGGTAAAGGAAAAATTCTTTTCCAAGGTCTATTAGACCCTGCTGACTCCTGTGACCCCATCTCTTACCACTCTCAATAGCACATTTTGGGAACAATTTCTTTCTTCTTCATTTCCCTTTTTCTTGGGGGAACCAATTACGTCTTAAAAAGCCTTCAGGTCTCTTTGAACAAGGGACCTGATGTCTCTTCTACTAGGAACAATTTCTGTGCTTCTTATTATCTATCTCCCCGATGCCTTTGCTTGGCTGACTTCCCATGTCCTTTCATCAGGTTGGTGGAGGTCACCCTTGGACCCCGAGGCCTGTATTAAGACCCTATGGTGACTGACTGCATGGAGGACTTCCCTGCATCCAAGTGTTCACACTGTGTGTAATAATGTGTTTATTGTCAGACTCTCTTCACTATAGGGACCAGGACTGTCCACCTTTCTTACTTCGCATAGTGCCCAGCATGACACTGCCATATAGTTGATGCTCAATATATATTTGTTGAATTGCATTAACTAGGTGCTATCATGGGCAGAGTACAGTGGGGTACAAAAGTAGAGAGTGGTTATTTTCCTGGGGCAAGGGTGAGGGGGGCTGTCAGGAAGAACTTCAGAGAGGAGGAGACTCAGAACTGAGTCTTAAGAGAAATGGTTGTAGGGATGACTGGGTGCAGATGACAAGAGTACTTCTAGAATGCCAATTCCCCAGCAGAGGAGGGGAGTGGGGGGCATTAGGCAACAAGGTCATCACTGACATGTCAGGGACAGGCAAGGGTGGGGTGGTGACAGTGAGAACGAACCATCTGAGGGTTATCCCAGAACTGGAAGACAAGGATGGCAGGCCATGGCGAGCTGCTGTGGCCCAAACGCCATAGCTCGATTTCAGGATACCTGCTCAGCTGGGCCACACCTTGAGGACCGCTCTAGAGTTGTCTGTATCAAAGGGAGCCTGAATTCACTTGTTTGAGCCAGATTATAAGAGAGTGCTGGCCTCCCTTGAGACAGCTTGCCTCCCCTCTAATAAGGACAGAGGTACAGCATGGGGCATCACAGCCTCTCATGTTTCTGTGGCCCTGGTGTACAGTTCATAGAGTGATTTCACATGGAAGACTGATGAGATCCTTACACTCAGGTAGACTCAGAGAATCAGGCATATTCCTTCTAGCCTTGGCTGACCTCTCTTAGAATACTGTTCCAGCTATGGATTGCTGTGTCTTACCCCAACACCTACTGGTGCAAAACAATAATCATTTTGTCCTGTACTCAGATTTTGTGGGTCAGGAATTAGGAAAGGGCATATCAGGAATGATTTTTCTATGCTCTTTGCTGTCTGGGACCTTAGCTCGGAGGACTCGAATGGCTGGGGCTTCTTCACTCTCATGTCCGGTATCTGGGCTAGGTGGCTGATGGCTGGGCTTCCATGCAACTGTCACCCAGAGTGTTACATATGGCCTCCAGCATTGAGGTCTTAAGATAGTAGGGTTTTTTACTTGGGTACCTCTTACCTGTGATTTTAATTCCTCCCCTGCCACTAATTCTTTGTATTGCTTTAGCCAAATTACTTAATCTCTTATGGGGTCTCAGTTCCCTATCTGTGAAATGGAAATAATGATAGTGGCTATCTCACACAGTCTTGGTGAGCATTACATGACAAAATGTATGCAAAGTTCACAGAATAATGTCTCAATGCATGTTAACATGGCCACTGCTTTTTCATATTTCCATACATGTGGGAGTAGATGTCTCCAGGTTTCTTTGATATCTAGACTCTCTTTTTTAAATAGAGACAACAGTGGCCCAGACATACCTGTAAGTCTCAAAACTAAGACTGGAACCTAAATATCTTCCCATAAAGTTTGCTTTTCTTTTCATTGTACCACACTACTCTGTTGGTGGATAATTGCTGTAAATCATCTCAATACAATTATTGACTGTGTATTAGTCAGCTGGGCTTCCATGACAAAATACCATAGACTGGGTGGTTTAAACAAAGAAACTTAATTTTCTCACAGTTTTGGAGCCTGATAGTCTGAGATTAGGGTGGCTGTGTTCTGGTGAGGGCTCTTTCTGGCTTGTAGAAGGCCGCCTTCTTACTACGGGCTCACATGGCCTTTTCCTGGTGTGTGCACTCAAAAAGAGATAAGAGTCAGCTCTATTGTCTCTTTGTAGAAGGACAATAATCCTATCAGATCAGAGCCCCACCCTTATGACTTCATTTAACCTTACTTTCTCAAGGCCTTATCTCCAATGTAAAGAATACAAAACTCTGAAGAAAGAAACTGTGGAGGACAGAAACAAATGGAAAAACATCACATGCTCAATGAATGGAAGAATCAACATTGTTAAAATGACCATATTACCTAAAGTAAGATACAGACTCAGTGTAATCCCTATCAAACTACCAATGTCATTTTTCACAGAATTAGAAAAAAATCCTAAAATTCATATGGAATCAAAAAAGAACCAGAGTAGGTAAAAATAATAAAGAGGGAGGCATCACATTATCTGACTTCAAATTATGCTACAAGGCTGTAGTAACCAAAACAGCATGGCAGTGGTATAAAAGCAGACATGTGGATCAATAGAACAGAATAGATAATCCAGAAATAAACCCAAATACTTACAACCAACTGATCTTCAACAAAGCAAACAAAAACAAACTCTAGGGAAAGGACACCCTATTCAATAAATGGTTCTGGGAAAATGGGCTGTCTACATGCAGAAAAATGAAACTTGGTCCCTATTTCTCCCCATCTACACAAATTAACTCAAGATGGACTAAAGAGATAAATGTCAGACCTGAAACCATATAAATCCTAGAAGAAAACCTAGAAAAAACTCTTGTGGACATCAGCCTAGGCAAAGAATGTATGGTTAAAACCCCCAGAGCAAATGCAACTGAAACAAAAATAAACAAGTGGGATGTAATTAAACTAAAAAGTTTCTGCACAGCAAAAGAAATAATCAACAGAGAAAATAGGCAACCTACAGAATAGGAGAAGATATTCACAAACTATACATCTTATTAAGGATTACTATCCAGAATCTACAAAGAACTCAAACAAATCAGCAAGAAAAAGGCAAATAACCCCACTAAAAGTGGGCAAATGACATGAAGATATATAAATGATCAACAAACATGAAAAATATTCAACATCACTTGTCATCAGGGAAATGCAAATTAAAATCACAGTGAGTTGCCACCTTACACCAATCAAAATGGCCATTACTAAAAAATAAAAACAAAACAAAACAATAGATGCTGTCATGGTTGTGGAGAAAAGGGAACAATTATACACTGTTGGTGGGAGCATAAATTAGTACAACCTCTATGGAAAGAGGTATGGAGATTTCTCAAACAACTAAAAGTAGATCTACCATTTGATCCAGCAATCCCACTACTAGGTATCTACCCAAAAGAATAGAGATCGTTATTTAAAAAAGACACCGGTACCTGCATGTTCATCAGAGCACAATTCACAATTACAAAGATGTGGAATCAACCTAAATGTCCATCAACCGATCAGTGGATAATAAAAATTGGTCTATATACACTATGGAGTACTATTCAGGTATCAAAAAGAATGAAATAATGTCTTTTGCAGCAACTTGGATGAAACTGGAGAATATCATCCTAAGTGAACTAACTCAGGAACAGAAAACCAAACTCACTCTTAAAGCCCAGACCAAAACTATTTGTAGCTCCAAAAGGTATTGAAATAAAAATAAAATAAATGAAATGAGAAATACAAGCCCCCCGCAAAGACCCTATCTCCAATATAGTCACGTTGGGGTTGGAGCTTCCACACATACAATTTGTGAGTGTGTGTGTGTGTGTGTGTGTGTGTGTGTGTGTGTGTGGTTTATAGCTGGTTGGTTGCTGGGAGTCACTGTAACTGGAGTGAAGCACTGCTTCTATTGATCTGTATACTTGTCTTACAGTTTATTGTCCAGTCGGTCATTTAATTATTACCCTGGTGGCCATTTGTCTACTGGAGCTGGCAATATCAACAGCAAAATATACCTAAGATAATGTGCTACAGCAAAGCTGGTGGTATTAAAAAGTGATTATACCCTTGGGTCTGAAGTTTGGGTTCAGTCTTGGCTCTATGATAACCTTTGTGTTTATGGATGGCTCATTTAACCTCCTTATGCCTCTGTTTCCTCGTCTATAAAATGGGTATAATAATATCATCTGCTTTACAGAGTTTCTGTAGGATTAAATGAGGTAATATGTTAAAACATCATAGCTTGTCATTATTATCACCCCACCCCCACCTCTCCTCATAACACATTCATCGTAGTCACCACTATGTCATCATCATCATCTTCATCATTTCTCTCAACTACATTAAGAGAAAGAAAGGAAACAATATTTATTGAGAATATATTGTGTGCCAAGCACTTTCATATGTTATCTCATTTGATTATTTCCACATAGACATTTGCATTTTCTCCTCTCTCTCCATCCATTAATATATACAGTAACTAGAGCTAAGAAAGTGGCACAGTTACACACAGTTGTTAGTGACCAAGACATGCTATGAATCTTAGTTTGTCTTACTGCAAAATCTGGTTGATGGAGGAGAAAATGAGAAACTATGGAGGATGGCATTGTAAGGAAAGGACGTGTCAATGAGTAGATCTTATTTTTGTCAATTTGTTGTGATTGGGTTTATTATTATCTTTCTGAAGGTAATTCCAGTTTTCTCTTTAGTTTCATTTTTTTTTGACAAGTTTTATATGTACTTATAGGGTCAGAAGTTCTACAGGATTTTTATAAACCCCTCTAATAGTTTTCCCTCATTTCTTCTTCCCTAGAGACAACCACTTTCCTCTCTTTTGACAGATTTTGGTGTTTATCTCTGTGCTTCAACAAAACACGTTTGCATTCATACTCATTGTTTTTTCAGGTCTAGGCATTATGTCTTGATATCTCACCATGGGAGATATTTCCTTTACCTGTCTCTACCATCCTCATGCAGTCTTCTCACCTACCCCCATCCTTCTATTATAGTTATATCATAATTTGCTTGTGATCGATTCTTGACACTTACATTGTTATGGCTATGTAGACACTCTTCAAAAGCAAACCAGATAGTAAGTTATTACTTTTCCAATGCAACTTTTAATTTCCCTGAAGTTAATATTTGTCTTTTTGGTTTTTGAAGTTTGGTTTGCTATTTTTATCATTGGTTCAACCCCAGACTCCTTTAGTTGCCTAAACCACTGACCCAGACACTCAAACACATCAGATATTCTATCAGTCTCTTCTTCCAGAAGAAGTTCCTCCTAGTAGCTGTGGCTTGCTCTAGTCTGGACTGGTTGCCCTATAGAGCCTGATGGATAGCTGTGGTTCTGGGGCCTCCTTCCACCCTCCCACTGAGGATTCCCTGTATCACACTCCTGAATTGGATTTTCTCTTTTTTTTTCCTTTGAGTTGGAAACTCACTCTGTTGCCCAGGCTGGAGTGCAGTGGCACACTCACCGCCACCACAGCCTTGACCTAATGGGCTCAGGTGATCTTTCCACTTCAGCCTTCCAAGTAGCTGGAACTACAGGCAGGAACTACAGGCAGCCTTCCAAGTAGCTGGAACCATAGCCACGTCTGGCCGGCTAATTTTTTGATTTATTGTAGGGACGAGGTCTTGCCATATTGCCCAGGCTGGTCTCGAATCCATGGGCTCAGGCAATCCTGTTGCCTCTGCCTCCCAAAGTGCTGGTATTACAGGCGAGCCACCTTGCCCAGCTGTATTTTCTGTTTTCTGAATCTCATCTTTCTCTTGGTTTATAAACTCGTTTTGGTGGTGCACCTTCTGCAATTGTGTCTTAAGAAGAGGTACTTGGGAGAAAAAAAATTTAAAAACTTCTCACATATTAAAATATCTTTATTTTATTCTCATGCTTGGTGAATATTGGCTGGCAGTAAATTCATTTTCCTTCATAATTTTGAAGCCACTCTTTTGTAACCAGCTTTCAAAATAGCCTCTAATTATTGTCATCTCTTGGTAGTCATGTCCTGTAGAGCTTCCTCTTGCATTTAACAGGAATGACCCATGTTCCCAATGGAATATTATAGACATGATGACTACAAAAGACTTTATGGCTTTTGACTTGTTCTCTTGGCATCACTGTTTCTGGGGACAGTCCACTGTCAGGTCATGTGGACACTCAGCAGTCTTTTGGAGAGGTTCACATGGTGAGGAATGGAACCATCCTTTTAAAAGCCAATATCAACTTGCCAGCTATGTGAATGAGGCATCTTGGAAGTGGATCCTTCAACCCCAATCGAGCCTTCTGATGACTGCAATTCTGGCTGACATTTTGATTATAACCTCATGAAAAGGAACCTGAGGCAGAACCACCCAGTTAATCTCCTCTTGAATTCTTAATCCACAGAAACTGTGTGCAATGTAAATGTTTGTTGTTACTTCAAGTTGCTAAGTTTTAGATTAATTTGTTATGCAGCAATAAACCAATACATACTGAACCATTGTCTTCTACTTGTTGAGAAGTCTGATGCATTTATAATTTCTGATTCTTTATTTGATCTCTTTATCTCTCTCCAGAAGCTTGTAGGGTATTCTCTTTGTATCTAACATTCAAACATTTTCTTAACATTTCTATAATATGCTTGGTATGAGACTATTTTTATCCTCTCTATTAACCTGTGCCAATAAAAATTCATCTTCTTCAGTTCTGGGAAATTGTCTTGAGTAATTTCAGTGACTTTCTCCCTATATTGCCTCCACTCTGTCTTTCTAAAACTCCCATTATTTGGATACTGGACATCCGTGACTGGTTCACTAATTTTCCCATCTTTTCTTACATATTTCCCACTTCTTTGTCTCTTTGCTCTATTTTCTGGGGAATATATTTATATTTGGATCTTATTTTGAGTTTTTTATCTAAACTCTGCTTCATTTTGAATTTCTAAGACCTCTTTTTTATGTGTTCTGAACTTTCTTCTTCATATTATTTCACATTTGTATCATGAAATGTCTTTTCTTACCTCTCTGAATACATATATATGTGTATGTGTGTGTACATATTTGTAACAGCTTTATTGACTTATAATTTATACAATATGTGATTCACCCATGGAAGTATACAATTCAATGGTTTTCAGTGTAATCACAGGGTGTGAAATCATCACCACAATCAATTTTGGAAAATTTTCATCACTCCAAAAAGGAACTCTGTACCCTTTAACTGTCATCCTTCAATTCCCTCATCCCTACTCCAGTCCTAGGGAAACACTAATCTACTCTACATATTTACCTATTCTAGACATTTAATATACACGGCATAACCTTTCTTGAATAGCATAGTTTTATTTTTTTCTGGTTGCTCTCTGCCTGGCAGTCATTTGCTTTGATCTCTGTCTTCCAGGTGGAGGCTTTCCTCAGATGTCTGTTGATCCTTGTACATCTATCCTCATTGAAGAAGGGGGGACAAACCAGTTAATTGGCATGGGTGGAGCCTACTGACTCTGATCTTCTCCACAGTATGACTTGTGGCTTATTTGGTAGAGCAACCTCTAGGTCATAATTTTTGAGACTTTTTGGGATAGCTAGACTCCTAAAGAAGATTCTTGCAGTCTCGTACCTGGAGGCAAAGTTTGGGCTGTCAATGTTCTGAGAGCCAAGGGCAAGAAGAGCAACGGGGCGAGTGAACATTTGATGTGTGAATGTTCACTTGATTCCCTGTGTTCCACATGGATCCCTGCTTTCAACAGTGCCTGATATCCTTACTCTAGAGATTCTGTCTTACACTTTCTGGGGAAAAATCTTCCACTCATCTGCTGAGATGGGGCAGGGACAATTCCTTCTCTGTGAAAGAATAGGAGAGAAGATCTAGAGATCTGACTGCTTCTTAAAAATATTTTAAACCAATTTTGTTTATATTTATTCATCAAACATTTATATTACCACTACTATGTGCCAGATACTTTTCTTTTCTTTTCTTTTTTTTAGTTGGAGTCTCACTCTGTCACCCAGACTGGAGTGCAGTGGCACGCTCCCAGCCACCACAGCCTCCATCTGCTGGGCTCCGGCGATCCTTCCGCCTCAGCCTTCCGAGTAGCTGGAACTACAGGCGTGTGCTACCACGCCCGGTTAATTTTTGATTTATTGTAGAGATGAGGTCTCGCCAAGTTGCCCAGGTGGGTCTCAAACCCATGGACTCAGGCAATCTACTCGCCTCTGCCTACCAAAGCGCGGGATTACAGGCTGAGCCACCGAGCCCGGCTACTTTTCTAAACTATTGATAGAGTCCCCTTTGTGAGATCTTCTTCTACCTCCCACTTACAGTGCTACATGATACCTTTAATTCCTAAGCCTTTTGGAAATTTGAGTGCATCAGGCTAGTTCTCAGCGTTCCCCACTGCTGGATTAGGATCAAATTTTCTCAGGAGTGTTGGTTTTGGTCCTTCAAGAAGTAGACATTAGACGGGGATTGAATGAGCAAAAACTTTATGGGGAAAAACACTTGTGAAGGAAAAATTGGGAGAACACTGTAGGAGGCTGGGAGAACTGCCAATCTGTAATGCATGTCTTATCATTTTGGAAGAAAGAGGGAAGGAAGCAAGATTGCGTAGAAAAAAGTGTTGGAATTCTGTGCAGTTCCAAGAAAGTTTCAGCAAAACTGATGGAGAGCTCTTGAATCAAAATCATCTGTCAAAGGGATCTCATCTTCCCAAGAATGAACCTGCCTTAATATCTCAGCTGTGCTCAGCTAGGCGCTGGGAGTGAATATGATGATGAAGTCAGAGCATAGCACCTGGGGCAGTTGACCAATTAAGCTGAAGTTGGAGATCTGAAATGCACATTATCATGATGTTTTCAAGCCACATCAGGTGTGTTAATTCTCACCCAAACCTTCAGTGAAATAACATTAAAGGGATTTTCTTAAAGGCATAAACCACAAGGATGAAGAGAACAGGAAAGGGAATAACAACATTTTGGAAGCTGGATATATACAGAGGGTGACAAAAATATCTATACACATTTTAACTATGATGTTTGCTCAAAAGATGGCATTAGTCAAATGAATGCTAGCATCACTATGCAACAGGTAGGACAGTCAAAGAAGATGGCAGAAGCACAGTTGAGCAAACGTTATACTACACATTGCTTCCATAATTGAATTCAACTTTGAAAAGTATTACTTAGATAACATCCCTTAAAGTGTGTATACATTTTTTGGCACCCCGTTTTTATCTGATGTATTTACCCAGAAGTCCTTCAAGATATTTATTCTTAGTCCTTCTTGTTTTCTAATAGATTCTTGTTCTCTTATAGTTGAGAATACAACATTTTCTCTGGGTACTGCTTTGACTTCATTGTCATATTAACCTTGGTTAATATGTAATTCTTTCATTTTGTGACAAGAAGAGTCAGTTGGTGACAGTAACATATAATAGCCTACATCATCCGAGGCTTTTATATTTGATTATGGTGTTGTGTAAATGTAATTTTTATGACAAGGATTATAGTACATCTGCTCAAAATGACCAACTAGAACCAATGGGTCATTTCATTTCAATACAACGAATACTCACTGGGCCCTGCCAAGTGCCCATCTCATGTTAGGTACTATAACATAGAATGAATCAGAGAGATGCACTTGGGCTATAATAATATAGTACACTAAGTTCTAAGATGAAGCTAGCACACAGTATTGTGGCAAAATAAATGATGAGCTGCTAACTCAGCCTCTGGGGTTCATGGAAGACTTCTTAGAGGAGATGCTGGACCTTAATTGACAAGTAGAAATAGGCCAGGAGTTGTGGGGAAGGGCATTTCAAAAGAAGAAACAGCAAGTGAAGAGATGTGGTATGAAATGTCAGACTATATTCTGGAAACTCTGAGTAGTTCAGTGTTATTGGTGCAGAGAGTCAAGGGATGTAGGGTGGTGAGTGATGTGGTGGGCCTGACTGTAAGGCCTGTGGACTTAAGAGGTTGAAACTTATTCTGAAGGTGGTGACTTACTCATCCACTTCTGGCAGTTTGGGCACTTCTCCAAGGCTGTCATTATCACTCTCTCCATGCCTCAAGTCCTTCTAGGGATCTTGCAGGTGCCTGGAGTATAGGGCTTGGGTGACTGTGGACACTGTTCTGTGATGGTGCTGTCCTAACATTCATTCTGTTAGATGAAGTCTGTGCTACCTTGCCCTGCTTCCCCCTCCTGGTTAGGTAGCCCATTAATGCCATCCTTTGTCTGGCATCATCTTTTCCAGAGGCACCACGTCTGAGCCTGCTCAACTGCACTCCACTTTCTCTATTTTGCAGGAAGCTGGAGGCTGGGGACCCCTTGCAGACCCCAGACTCTGCTGTCTAGCTTTGAGGAAAGAATGCTTGCTCAGATTTTTCCAAGTACCCCAGGAATCACCTGCTTAGAAGAAAGGTGCTGGGGAGGAACGTGTGATGGGACTCAGGCAGATCTGGTGCTAATACTGGCTGAGGCGCTTACCTGCTGCGTGACCTAGGGCAAATTCTTTCTTTAACAAGAAAGCTTTGGCTGATGCTGTCTCTGTGCACAGCCATACACAGGGCTCTGATAGGACAAGACATCACTGGGGAGACAGATAGAAAAGGGGAGGACTGAGGAACCGTGTGAGTCCAGGAAGACTTAAACTCTCGTGACACTCGAGAAGGTAAGCATTATTATGACTTTACAGTTGAGGGAATTGGGGCTTATAGAGGTCACATGACTTGCCTAAAATCCCCGTAGGTATATTGCCCTGCACTACTCCCAGTGTCCCAGAGGTCTGCTCAGTAATGTTATAGCAGCAGCAGCAGCCCCCAGACCCACTATCTATTGCCGTTGCCTGCATCCTCCTGCCTGTAGAAGGACTGGAAGTATTGGTGAAGCTGCAGGGATAAAGACCTTCAGATGGACCCACCAGAAGAGGGCAGGGAGGCTGGGTTGGTGGCCTGAGATAATTCCAACCCCTTTTCTCCTTACCTGCAGGACAGGATTTCCCACCTAGGTCCCTGGGCCATGGGCAGGGTGGTGCCACAGCCATGGTCTTGGGGAGCACCATTGGAGCTTCTTTCTTGGCATATCTGACCAGTGGGGCTGGGCTTGTGTGCTAGGCTGTCAGGAAGAGTTATCTCCAGACAGCCCCTTGGCCTGCCTGCTTTCTCCTCCGCAGTCCCCTCCTAATTCATTTTCCTCCTTTAATGTACTGTTGTGGAGCTTCCTCTCCCATTAGGGCCTGTAATGTGCACCGATTCCCTTCAGCTTGACTGCCCTTAATAGGCAGCGTAAATAGAATTTAGTGTGGCGTGCACTAACATCTCTATCCATTGTCCAGAGATTAAATACTTGCCACCGATGGTTCATGCATCATCAGCCTCGAGCCCAGCTTCATAGCTCCCAACCAAAGGAGGATATTAAATTAATTTGCAGGTTGCTTTAGCAAAATCTAACACACATACACACACACACACACACACACACTCCACGGGAGAAGAAGGGAGGGGGCATGATGCATCTGCTCACCATCAATCATGGGTGGCCGTGAGAGTTGTTAGAATCTAGGGACGGGGCTCTTGTCCAGCCCGGGCTGGGTCCCTTTGGAGGGCCATGCCACTTGTCTGTCTTCTTCTGTCTTAGTCCCTGGGTCTGGTCAATGGCAGCTCTTTTTTTTCAGCTTTGGAATCAGGTTTCCAGTCTGAGGAATAGAGTAATAGATTGAGGGATGGAGAATAGGATGAGGGAACTGTGGGGCTTGAGTTCAGACTACGGGGGCTCCTTCCTCCTTTTTAGGGGTGTGACCAAGGGACAGCAGGTGAAATGCCTCTTGGTTAGGGAGACTCCTGGAACCTCCCTTTGGACCATTTACTGGCCTTTTTGAATGGCTGTCTGCCACTGCAAACCGACAATGATAATCTAGGCCCAAGGGGCTTTGGAAGCCCAAACAGCAGCTAGCGCTAACTTAGGGGATTACAGTGGGCATGGGGGCACAGGTAGCCTCTGAGCTGGCCCTTCAAGGATAAGCAGGAGTTAGCTGGCAGGGTAGAGGGGAAATGGGTGTTTCAAGCAGAGGGTTTGGAAGTGTCCTCATGCATTGTATTGTCAGAGAACCCAGAGGGTTCAAAATTTCACAGCTGGAAGGCGTGGTGTGTACAGGGAGAGACCAGAGCCAGGGCAGGGAGGGGAGTGTTATGCAGAGGCAATGGGGAGGCATGGAGAGGTCTTCAGCAGGGGCAGAGGAAGCACATGGTCAGGGTTGTGTCCTGTGAAGAGCATGCTGAGACAGTGTGAGGGTAGCTTTCAGGGATGTGAGACTGAGGTGGGGAAACACAGGGAAGTCCTTGCCTGAGTCAGGGGCATGGGTTTAGACTGTGATACCAGCAGGGATTAGGAAAGTTAAGACCCCATCCTGGCCTGAAAGTGTCTAGGACAAAGGAGAAAAGGTCCCCCTTCCCACCTCCTGGTCCTGGCGTGGCTGGGAAAAATAAAACTGGGTCCTTGTGCCAGGCATGCCTGAAAAGAAATGCTGAGTCCAGATCCCTGTCCTGTGGGATCTGCCCAGAAGCAAGACTCAGGATTTAAAGGAGGCAGGCAGAAAGGGTTTGGCTCACCTGGACATAGTGGGAATGGCAGCAGCCTCCAGCTGGTCAATAGACTAGAGAGAGTGGCCACTCTCCCAACAGAGTGAGGGCAGGCGTGGATACAGGACAAGCATGCCATCGCCCCCTAAGGCATCACTCTGGCAGATATCACTCCTCAAGCAAGCCACCTTTCCTCGTGAGGGACAAACCCCTTAGGATCCTTTCCAGTATAGACTGTGCATGAACACCCAGGATGGCCTGAGCTTGGCCCATGTGGTCATTTTCTCTGATACACCAATAGAACCAGTCAATTATTTGTTCAACTCCAAACCAGGGTTTCAGTTCTTGGCAGGCTTGAGCAGGCATGGTGGGTGTGAGGGGCCTTTCCTTTTCTCAGATCTTAGCAGATGCTTCCAGTCTGCTGTCCTGTCCTTCCCTCCATTGTGGGAATGTGGTGGGTCCCCGAGACAGAAGCTTTGTAGGCAAGGTGGGTGAGGAGAGGAAAGAGAGACCTCGGCAGTGCACGCAACTCCATTGTGGGCTGCCAATTCCTCCCTGATGAACTCCTCCACCAGTGACCTCCACTTGCGGTGGTTTATTAATAGCTTTTAACATGATCATTTGGACTAATTGAAAATGGAAGCGATGCTAATATGGCCCTTACATTTCATTCCTTTTTTATTTAAAAAAGATGCTAAAAGCATTTATCGAGTAGTTTCTGGGGAAAAGAAATAAAAAGGTCTCCCCTCTGGCCATTGCAATGGCGTGGTCTCCTGCTGGCACCCCACGCAGGGGCTTCTCATTGTTCATTAGTGTGATTTAAGGTGTCCAGGTGACCCCTGTTATAAAGCCATCAACGGGAGCTGCTCCAAGACATCCTTCACTCACAGCAAGCTCTGCCTAGTCCTGAAGATAGAGAATAAGTGGGACAAGATGAAGACTTTTGGCTGATACCCTTTCACCATGGCCACTGGGTATAAGCATCGTTATGGGAATGAATGAATTTCCTGGTCCACCAGTTGTCTGTCTTTCTGATTAAAAGTTGTGGGAGAGCAAGGTCTGATTACCCAGTTTAAGGTTAGTACCCTTCTCCTAGTCAAAGAGGACAGATGTGCTGGTTATTCTTCATTTTTCCTCTCCTTCTTCCCAGTTCATTTTTCTGTTCTTCTCTGGACCCAAAAGACTGACATCCAGATTTGTCCTCTGGCTTCCCATTGGGTTTGACAGAGGATGGAGAGAGAGGTTGAAGTTTCCTTCCCCACTCCCTTCTTGCTTTGTGTTGTACTAGCTCTAGCAGTCATTGTCCCTGTGGGACTCTGTATCCTGCTGGACAGTCCCACTTCATAGTCCCAGCTCTCCCTTTAGCCTTAAGGGTGGTAACGGCCTTAAACTGAGACTAGTTTTGGGTGCCTCACCAGCCGATGTTTGTTTCCAATGTTTGCACTGTCTGCACCTCTGCAAGTTGTCCCTTCATTAAAGATGCTTCACTTGAGCCACGGGCTTAGATTCCACTTATTACACACCTCCCTGAAAAGGCAGTCCTGATGCTGTTATCCAAAGACAGGAGAATGGAGGCTGACTGGCCCCCAAAACTTCAACTGTCCTTTCTATTGTGGCCTCAATCTTGACCACAGGTAGCCAAAGATCTTGCTTCTCTGTTCCCTTGAGTATGTGGTTTGGGGCTGACCTTTGGATCACTCTGCCTCTGGACAATGGTAGCCCATCCCATTTCTGGTTCTTTGGCCTTGTCTCCCACAGGATCTTGTCCCTGTGGTCCCAGCCAGAGGTGACCCTGGCTCTCCATCAGCATCTCCAGAACCGTACCACAGAATCTTCATCTCCATATACAGCTCCCTATTGAAACTCTTCTGAGAAGGCCTGATATAGTCTATTCTCTACTGAGCTTACCCAGAATAAGTACTAGTAGCCAGAAACTGTTTATAAAATTACATCTCCCTTCAAAGGACCAATGTTTGCCCTTGACAAAGCCTTCTGCAAAACTCCGATGGCCACAGGCGACACTGTCAGAATAAGTCCAGGGCTTTCCAATGGGATCCACTCCTGGCCTATAGATGAGCTCGTGATTATTAACTAAGTAGCCTCAGCCCAGGCTGTTCCTTGAAAGAGTGTTTGTTCTTGATGAGAGACCCTGTAGAGAGGGGAGACCTCACCAAAGGAAAGCCCTCTTCACTCATTCTGATCTTCTGGGGAAATTAAATCTCTAGGAGCCACCATCCTACATGTCATTTCATCCTGGTTGGAGAAGGCAGCTGGAGACAAGCTTGAGGATGCCATAGATGCAGACAGATGCCAGGTCAAGTTAGCCAGCACCCATTTCAGTCTACACTAGTTTCTGAAGGTAAATGTTGACTTGGACTTGGATACTGGCTACTTCTATCTTGGCAGTGGCTTTGAGGTCTTCTTGAGTCCTTCTTGGGTATCTTCATCTGCAATGGAATAAATAACCTCCAAGAGTCCTGGGATTCTGTGGTTTTCTGAGTGGGAAAATCTGGGGTTTTCAACCTCAGCACCACTGGCATTTTAGGCTGGATCATTCTTTGTTGTGGAGGACTGTCCCATGCATTGCAAGGTGTTTAGCAGTACCCTGGCCTTTAGTTACTAGATTCTAGTAGCACCCTCTCTCCCAGTTTTGACAATAAAAATGATCTTACACCTTGACAATTATCTTCTAGAGGGCAAAATTGCCCTAGTTGAGAACTACTGGTTTAAATAATCATTGAGAGTCACCATGTGCCTGACCAGGGTTTTCACAGGATTCTCTTAATGAACAGACATGGACTTGGTCAAAGGTCTTATAATCCTCATTCTGAGGCTTAAGGCCTAGGTCCATACTATCCTAGCTTCATAAGGCAGTGGAATCCTATCATCCAAGCCTTTCCTGCTCCAGAGATTAAGCTCCCATATATTCAACTATCAGATAAGGTCTTAGCCTGACTGTCGGAAACCCAGCCCTTTGGGGTGAGAAAGGGATCACAGGGGTCCAGGAACAAGGCCATTGTGTGGAGGGTCCCAAGGGAGTGATGGTGGGGAGAGGAAACTGGGTCTTAGATGATCAGGAATGGCCACTTCTTATGCCTTTGGGACAGTTACTAACTCTTTTGGTCTCAGTTTTCTCAACGGGAGTGCTAATGGTAGGACTCTTCGTAGGATTCTTAGGAGACTCAGGATTCTGGCAGGACATAAGTGACACATTCAAAAGGATTTCTCTGGAAAGGATATTTCGAAGGGACTGTTTGTATGGTGAGGGCAGGACTAAGGAAATAGAAAGGGACATGAGGCACACCTAAACTAGCAGGAACAGGAAACGACGACCCCTCCTCCCCACCCGATTGAAGGGGCAACGGAAGGAAAGGTGTTTCAGGAGGCCTAAGGGAGTTGGAGCTTAGAACTCTCCTCCTGGCCCATCCGGGTCTGTGGCCATAAAGGAATGCGGCCATGGCTGGAATCACAGGGCCCGCTTCGCTCTTGCAGGTGCTTCCCATTGCCGTAACCCAACCCACAGCTGAAGGGCAAGAGGGTCAGGTACGCAGCAGGTAGCAGTCAGCATCCCTGGCAGGAACGTGTCAGAGAAGGTCAGAGGAAAAATCTGAGTGGGGGTGGGAGTGGGGCGAGTGAGGAGCAACCAGTGCAGTTGTTAGGAAAATGAATGAGTGAATATTTGTCAAATACTTAAAACAATGCCCAGTATGCAGCAAGTGTTTGTTATGTGAAACCCTGTGCTAGACTCTGGGGGGCACAAGACACAGTAAATAAACCTGCAGCCCCTCCTGGGCCCAGGGCAGGGCTCCCCTCTGGGCCCCAGGCCCTTTCTTTTGGAGCTATGGAGGACTGGCATGGGCTGGCTGTGCTGTGGCCCCGCTTTGAAGACTTCTGCCCTGACTGTCCTCCCCCTCCCCCACAGACATATCCAAGGGACACTTACCCTGGGCTTTCCTGGTACAGCCATCTGGCTTCACCATCCAGCCTCACCCAATCTTGCTGTGGCTCCCTTGCCTCTCCTGGCTCCATATCTCATGTCTTTCAGCTATGACTCCACCTTGGGCCAGAGGCTGGGAGGCCAGGAAAGCCCTGCCTGGGGGAGAAGGCAGCTCAGGCTCTGTCCTGTCCACAGAGTCCCCTTAGTACTGCATTTTTCTTTTCTTTTTTTTTTCAACATATTTTTTATTTTAAAATTGTGGGGTACAGTTAAGGGTTAGGTATACAAATATGCATTGTGTAGGTACCCTTGTTGATGAGCTGTGCCCCCCTGTTCCCAGACAGATATCGACTACCATTAATCCCACTTCCCTTCCCCTCCCTGCCCCCCCATAGTTTCCCGCCATTGTCGATCCATTTCTTATAGTATTACGATAGTTGTTCAAGGTCCACTTATGAGTGAGAACATGTGATACTCAGATCTTTGTTTCTGTGAGAGATCACTCAGTATTATAAACTCCAATTCCATCCAGGTTGCTG
>CAUYQG010258691.1:0-15058 GCA_963574415.1 Tarsius wallacei
TAAAAAAATTCAATGGTAGTAGCTATATATATATATAAAATGAAATTCCATAAATAATACAAAATAAATCAGTTATTGCTACAGAACAACATGTGAATACATTTCTGAATATAATATATTAAAATAGTAAGTGTGAAAAGTATATTCTCTCTCTCTCCCTCTCTCTCTCTGTCTCTCTGTCTATTTATATTCATACATATATTTCAAACTTGGAATGCAAGTTCCAAATTTATTTGGTCAAGCTAAAATGAAAAGTAAATTAGTTTCAAAGGCAAAGTTCAAGATAGCTATGTTCTCAAATACCTCTGAGAGCATCAGAAAAGAGAAATGGCCAAAGAATCCTGCAAATGATATTAAGTAATGTCTATATTCAGTTCTTATATTGAGTAGTCAGTGCGTGGATGTTTATTTTTTCTTATACATAGTAATTTTAGTCTACTTCATACTAAAGACATATTTTTGGTAATAAGAAAATTTGAGGATAAAAGTGGAATAAACTTAGACTTATGTGAAACTGAATGCTACGTTTACCAAGTTCAGATTAGTTTTGTCAGACAATTAAAAACAAGATGGAGCAAAATACGAGTGGCTCAAACACTTAAATTATTCTGTTTTCTTCTTAGCGTTGGGCAATACAATGTTGAATACACATCAGTGATTTATAAATGCCTATGTTTTCAATCTGAATATCTTTAGGGTATGGTGTATACTCTGAAGTTACCAAAATGGCTGCTGGAGAGCCAGTCATCAAGTTCATATTATAGGGAACAAAAACTAGGAATAAGAAACAAGGATAGTTATTTTTCAAGAATAATAGCACATAAAGTTTATGGGTTACATCTTATTGGCCAGAATGTATCCACATGGGGAAGTAGGAGGCTACAAAATGCAGCATGTTTGTTGGGCATATTACTGTCTCCTATAAAATTAGAAAATATGACATAAAAATTGGAGCAGGCCGGGCTTGGTGGCTCAGTCTATAAACCCAGCACTCTGGAAACCAAGGTGGGTGGAATGCCTGAGCCGAAGGTTTGAGACCAGCCCAGGCAACTTGGCAAACTCGTTTTTATAATAAGTCAAAAAATTAGTCAGGCATGGTAGCACACACCTGCAGTTCTGGCTACTTGGAAGGCTGAGGAAGAAGGATCGCAGGGGCCTGGCAGGTTTACACTGGGGTGACTGTGAGTGTTCCATTGTACTCCAGTCTGGGTGATTAAGTGAAGACTTCTTCCAACAACAACAACAAAAAAATGGAACAATATAAATGTTTTTTATTGTTATTATTTTTTATTTTAAAGATGTGGGGTACAATTCAGGGTTAAGTATACAAATGTTCATTATGCAGGTTCCCTTGTTGATGAGGTGTGCCCACACTCCCCTGGCAGTTTACTTCTACTGCCAATCCCACCCCCTCTCCCCTGGCAGTTTCCCATTATTGTCAATACCTTTCTTATAGTATTATGATAATTGCTCAATGTCCTCTTATGAGTGAGAACATATGGTACTCTGTTCTTTGTTTCTGTGATAGATCACTGAGTATGATCGACTCTAAATCCATATAAGTTGCTGTGAAATCCATAGGGTTGTCCTTCTTTATGGCCGCATAGTATTCCATTGTGTATATGTACCACATTTTTTTTAATCCAGTCCAACTTCAATGGGCAGCTTGGTTGATTCCATGTTTTTGCTATTGTGAATAGAGCTGCAACAAACATGCATGTGCAGGTATCTTTTTTGTAGAATGATTTGAGTTCCTCTGGGTATATTCACAGTAGGGGGATTGCTGGGTTATATGGAAGGTCAATTTCTTGTTCTTTCAGAAATTACCACACTGTCTTCCAAAGAGGTTGCACTACTTTGCATTCCCACCAGCAGCGTAGAAGCTTTCCTTTCTCTCTGCTTCCTTGTCAGCATCTGTTGTTTGTTTTATTAATGATGGCCATTCTTACTGTGGTTAAGTGGTATCTCAATGAGGTTTTGATTTGCATTTCTCTGATGATTTGTGAGGCTAGTGGTTCATATACACAATGGAATATTATGCAGCCATAAAGAAGGACAAACATATGGACCTCACAGCAACTTGGATGGATTTAGAGTCGATCATACTCAGTGATCTATCAAGAAATGAAGAAAAGAGTACAATATGTTCTCACTCATAAGCAGACCTTGAAAAATTATCATAATACTATGAGAAGGGGATTGGCGGTAATGAGAAACTGCCAGGGGAAGGGGTCGGGATAGGCAGTTGACGAAAACTGCCAAGGAAGGGAGGGGCACACCTCATCAACAAGGGTGCCTGCATAATGAACATTTGTATACCTAACCATGTTTTGTACCTCATACCTTTAAAATAAAAATTAAAAAAAATTAAAATTAAAAAAAAAAAGAAATCACCTGTGGTCTTCCATGAGTTATTCTTCATTTGTGACAGATATCTCACTTTTCTCTTTAGCTCAGTTACGCAGTGTCGGTGGGAGAAGCTTTCCCTTCTGATATTTGCTCAACCTTGTTCCTCCCTGATCCAGGCTGGATTTGTTCTATTTTGAAACAGGACTGTGGGTGGGAAGCTTTGCTGTCTCTTGTAGTTTTGAAAGTTGAACAAGGTAGAGTATGAAAAGGCAGAATTCAGAAATTACTTACAAATTACAATGTTTACTGATTATGGTATGTGTTCCCTGAGACCCACTCCCCACCACCACTCTATATGACGATGCAATGGGTATGTGTGTTCCCCCTGAGTCCAAGATACAATAACAGCAATGAGGAGCACAGAGGAAAATATAATGAAATAAGATGGACAAGAATTAATTAAAAAAAAGAAAGAAAGAAAAAAAAAACACAGAACAATGAAAGCAGAAACCAAAGCAAAAAACAATTGAACACACACACAAAGATACACACCCCCCCAAAAAAACAGACTGGAATAACAACAAAGTGAAATAACACAAACAGCAACAACAAAAAACGAGGAAAATGAAACACATACATACATGACTTGCACAAAATGAATGGAGAAGAAAAAGAGATAGAGTAGAAAAAAAAAAAAAAGCAAATCAGATTGAACCCTCACATATATATTGACACACACCTTAAACTAATTTTTCCTTAAATGAGAACAGGAGACCAAAAACAAACCAACAACAATAACAACAAAAACCCGAAAGATCAACACTCAATCACTCACAAAAACACATAAACAGGAAACAACAAACAAAAGAAGAAAGAAACAGGAAAAGTCTCACATACACATTCATACACAAAGAAAAAATATTTTTAAAAATATATGAGCTAACACACGTACAGGCAAAAAAATGTTTTAAATTTTTTTAAAAATTAAAAACTAAAAAATAGAAGAAAAAACCTTGCTTTCTTGTGCAGGTTCTGTGATTGTTCCTCTTTTCTGCTCTCCCTTGCAGAGCTTTCTCCTCTTTCACTATCTTCCCAGTGTCTGGAACAGGGAAGGAGGAAGGGCAGTGGGCTTGGGTGGGGTTGTAGTCCTCCCCTCCCACTCTCGTGTGGTCAGGGAGATACCCTTCAGTGGGGAGGTGCAGGACTGTCTCTTCCCCAGGTATGTACTCTCAAGGGGTTGCCCCAGCCAGGCCTCTCCTGGAATGGAGTTCTATAGCAACTGACATCCAGGCTCTGCCTGGGTTTATCCCTCTCAGTCATTGCCCAGTCATGTGGTCTGACGTTCAGAGGATTGCTGGGAAGGAGGTGGTTTGGGTCAGCCCTGGACTCACCACTGATCTTTTTGGAGTTCTTCCTCATCCTTTTCCGGCAACACCCTTTGTCCCCCAGCTGGATCAGGGTAGGGGGTGGGGTGCCTAGAACTCAGCACTTATCAGGTTCCTCCAAAGTTTGTGCTTTAAAGGTATTCCCTCTGGGTCATGATCAACCCCTGAGTGGCTGATTCACCAGTCACAGAGATTGGGTCTGTTGCTCTGTGGTGAGCAAGTCAGAGCACTCTCCTGTCCCATCTTTAGATGGTGACTGGGTGCCTCTCTTGTCCTCTCCAGTGGGACTTTGCCTCTGGAGTCCCTCCACAGTCCCTGCTGCCAGTATCTGGCCAGGTGCTGAAGTGGTGAGGCAATGCCTGGAGCTGACAGTCTCTCCTGCTACAGTGGTGAGACAGAGCCTGGAGCGGGTAGTCTCTCCCCACTGCTTCTTTGCAGGAAAACTTTTGTCTGTTTTTAAAAAAATGGCACTCAACTTCTGCGACCAGGGAAGAGCCAGGGATCAAGCAGAGAAGCTGCTGCACCAGGAGGGCCTTGGCCACTTGCTCACGAGCCCCCACTTAGTCAGTCTCCCAGTATTTTCTTTCCAGGAAGGGTTTTGTTGATTTAAAAAAATGGCACTCAGTTTCTGCATCCAGGGAATCGCTAGCGTCCAAGCTGAGCAGCTGTGGCACCAACCACTGCACCAGGAGAGCCCTGGCTGCTAGCTCCCTAGCCCTCACTCCACTTAGCCACAAACATGCTCACTCACTCACCAGCATGCACAGAAAAATTTTTTGTACACTCACTCATTCACACTGGGACTTGCATAGTCTGACTGGCTGGCCGCCATCTCCCCAACCTGGAAAAGCTTATCAAAAGTTGGAACAATATAAGTGTTGATTATTTCTGTCTCTCATAAGCAGTTAAAAAATAAAGGTTTCTCAATGACATCAAAAGCAAATGGAATATAGTTCGTTGGGCCTGAGACAAAAGGTATAATTAACTTAAGAGTTTAAGAAACAGGCTGGGCGTGGTGACTCATGCCTATAATCCCAGCATTTTGGGAGACCGAGGTGAGAAAATATCTTGAGCTCATTGGTTTGAGATCAGCCCAGGAACTTGGCGAGACCTCATCTCTAAAATAAAAATCAAAAAATTAGCCAAGAGTGGTGGTGCATGCCTGTGGTTCCAGCTCCTTGAAAGGTTGAGGTGTAAGGATTGCCTGAGTCCAGCAGGTCAAAGCTGCTGTGGCCGTGAGTGTCACTGCACTCCAGTCTGGGCGACAGAGTGAGACTCCCAACTCAAAAAAAAAGGAGTTTAAATAACATAGAAAGAATATATCTCCAGATAAACGATTACCAGGTTTTGAACTAGAATACAAAAGTGTTGGGATTAAATTTAAGGAAAATGAAAGACAGTTTTCTTCTGTAATATTCCTCTAACTTTTATCATTTTAGCTGTTTTAGTTAACCTTAACAATTGCCTTAGGCTATATTATGTTAAGTGGTTTACCGCTCTATGATTCTTTTCCTTCTAAAGCATTTTAAAAAATAGTCAATGAAAATTTAATTTTTCTGTTGAATCACACACTCTCGAAGGCTTCGCATAGGGTAGGAAGCCTGTATGCTTATATAAGGTGGCAATCATTTCTCATCTATCTTGACATCTCTAGAATCTCACAGAGTGCCCAGCAAATAAATTATGTGTCCTTCAAATTCCAGCTGAAGAGAAGATATCGAAAAAAGTAGTGCCAACAGAAACACCACACACACACACACACACACACACACGCACAATTTAATTTTTTTTTCAAATGTAAAAACTATAAAAGGAATGAATGTGGGAAGCAATAGGAAGGACTATCAGTAATTGTGTTAAACTCTAAAGCTCTAGTCTGGGTATATTAACTCAATGGGTCTTCAGAGGCAGACCCACCACTCCCACCCACAGCTACATACATTCTGCTCAAGTGCCAACATCTGTAGCAGTTAACAATTAGAGGAGACCTCCGTTCTACACTATCTGTTGTCATCCTCCATATCTATATCTTGGTAGACTGGGAATATCTAGATGTATTGATTTTTTTTTTTTTTTTGTATTTTGGCTTCTATGGGCTTTATGCTATATTGTGAAATCAAATGATAATCTTAAAAATTTTGCTTCTGTGTAAAACTTAAAAGCAAATCTCTAAATGAAGATACAAAGCAGAACTTTGAAAAGTACAATGTTTAGAAGCACCTGAATCTAATAAAATATTTCTTCTCCATCATTTTCCTCATACAGTGGAAGAAAATAAAAGCTTCCACATCAGCTAATAAAATTTTGGAGTTTTTCCTTCTAATTTCATATCTATACATGTTTCAGAAGCAACACATCTACAAACTAAGCAAAACAATTTTAACACTTTTTATTTATCAAAATTAAAACAAAACAAAACAAAACAACTTCTCACTTTGAACGATAAATACTGAAATGCTAGATAAAAGCCAAGCAGCGTAGATGATAAATTAGGCAACCTTCTGAGTGGAGTGTCCAAACCTATTTAGGTTTATTAAGATGGCAAAAATTGAATGCTACATCTTGAATAACATGTCACAGTTTCTCTCATTGCAAACAAACTTGGAAAATACGTTTGTGTCCAGTCAGAAAAGATAGGCATACTCAAATTAGTTAACTTCGGGAGTGAATAATAATAGGACTATTTACAAAGGCTTGAGGATAATTTAAAGGAGCTATAAAAAGTAGTTTGCAACTCCAGATGCAGTAACAGCAGCTTGAGTCTGAAGATGAAGGGGGAAGAGAGAGACCAGTGTGAAGAGAGACAACTGGCTGAATTGTGGCCTTTGGTTGAAGGACCCTGTCAGTCACAACAAAAAAACAGGAAGCTGGAAAATAGTAACATAACTTCCTTCCTCTGCATCTTTCTTATTCTGATGATTGAACTTTCCAAGCACAAGCAAAAAGCCATAAGGACACTCATAATTTTACTTTTGTAACTAAGATAAAACTCAGATATTATAAATAAAGTATACATACCTTAGATGAAATTTATATATTTATCAGTCATGCTGGCCGTGAATCAAATGAAAATATGAACATTTCCATTAGTGTCAGCTTTCTATTTCCTTTGTCCAATTAATAAACCTCTATGAGAAAATACTCCCCTGAATTCACCATAGATTAGTTTTGTCCTTTTTGAATTTCATGTAAATGAAAATTTACAGAATATGAGAGGGATCATCCCCAAAAAACATAATTTTTAAATAAAAAGTTGCATATTTTGATATGTTTAAACTTCAGCCACCTTCAAAGTACTCTCTATTGAACAAATACAGCTACTAAGATGTTTTTTTCCACTGCTCCCGTTTTTAAACTCATCAATTTCATACCTTTTAAGGCTTCTGCTGTTTTTTGTTTCCTCACCTCTTCCACATCAGCAAAACATTTCCCTTTGAGAATTTTTTTCATTTGAGGAAAGGAAAAAAAAAAAAAACTTGCTTGGGGCATGATCCGGTAAATAGGGAGGATGGGGAATGAGGGTCATGATCACTTTGGTCAAAAACTACTGAACACTCAAATTAGATGGGCGTGATAGTGCACACCTGTAGTTCCAGCTACTTGGAAGGCTGAGGTGGAAGGATCACCGGAGCCCAGCAGGTCGAGGCTGCTGTGGCCGGGAGTGGCCACTGCACTCCAGTTTGGGCTACTGAGTGAGACTCCGACACAAACAAACAAACAAACAAATATACAAACAAACAAAAAACTACTGAACACTCAACAGGGTATAATCAGGTGTATTGTCTTGATGGAAGAACCAGTCACTCATTTGCCACAACTAAAGACATTTCTTCTGCAAAGCATCATGCAACCTTTTAGAAACTTCCAGATTAAAAACTTAGGTTGACCATTTTATCAAGAGGAACAAATTCCAAGTGCACAATCTCTCTCACTTCAAATTATCATTTTTTTTCACATTTGCTTTCACTTGTGCTTTTTTGGGTCATGGGGACGTGGCAGTTTTCCATTAGCTAGATTGTTGCTTCATTTGGGGGTCATAATCATAGCACCAAGATTCATCTCCAGTTATGACTTTGGAAAAAAAACAGATTTAGCCTGTAACTGCTTCTTCAAAGCATGGCACACAACTAAGTGATTGTCTCTTTGTTTAGGTGTGTACAAGAATGCATGATTTCATTCCCAAATTTTCAGATAAAATCCACTAAAAAAACTCCACAACACCCCAGTGAACTCCACAAGTTCATCAGTAGTCCAACAGTGGTCTGCCAAGATAAAGAAGATGAATATTAAGAGATGTATGTTAAGGAGTTTGCTTATGTGTTTGTGAGAGCTGGAAAGTCTGAGTATATATGATAGAAAGGCACACTGGAAACTTTGGTAGAATTTCTGTTTCAGTTTTGAGGCAGAATCTTTCTTCTTCAGAAAACCTCAGTTTATACAATTTAGCCCTTTAACCAAGTAGATGAGGCATGCCCATATTACTGAAGATTACTTCCTTTGCTTAAAATCAACTGATATTTTATGTTCTCCAGGGATGTCCCAGAAAGCAACTGTAGTGCTGCAGATTTCCACATTTGAGTGATGCCTGGATATTATGCAGAAGAATTTATAAACCAGATTTGTGTTTTTCTTTCAGCAGCCAACTGATCTTAAGGAATTCCTTGTTTAGTCGGTGCAGGCAGAGAAAGAGAAAGCAATGCAGCAAGAGTGGGGGCCACTTTCTTAGGTAGCTTACTTGTGTATTCAGGGCTTGCTGGAGCCTGATATTGTATATACCATTTTCACTTGATGATGGAGTGCTGCTGTGCATGGTGAATTGTATGTCTTTGTGGGCAAAACAATACCTAGTTCATAATGGGCAACTCAGGCAACATGGTAACTTGGTGTTCTTTGGTTAAGCATTCAGTATCTAATATAAAATATTTATTAGACAGCTCTCTCCAGAGAAATACTTTTTTCCAGAGGTGAAACTGGCTGACATGATTGTAGAGGCTGTAAAGTCTGAAATTTGTAGAGGGAATTGAAAGACTGGAAAACTCAGGCAAAATGATTCTATAATGTTGAGGCAAAATTTCACCTAAAGACAACCACAGTTTTGTTCTTAAATACTTCAACTTACTAGAAGAGGCCCATCACCCTATTAAGGGTAATCTTACAGCAAACTGTCTGTAGGTGTTAACGTTTATACAAGAGACCTCGAAGGCAACTCTTGAATTAGTGTTTGATTAAGTACCTGGGTACTAAATGATAGCCAAGTGGGCACAAAACTAATGGTCATTGTCAGTCATTTTGGTTCTGATTTTTAGGCTTTCTTCATAAATGTATATACTAGTTTACCAGACTTTTCCCTGATTTATGCGTTACAACTATGTTCTATCAATGCCAATCTTATTATTTTTACCTTACATGTGTGCCTTTTAGCACACATTTAAATGTCTCTTTCTGCATAAATGTTATGATGATATTTTCCAGTATCTCATAAGGAAGTTTTATTTTTAAGCTTTCACATTTATGTCTGCAATTTGTGTCATGTTACTTGTTTGTATGAGGGAAGAAGAAGAGGTCAGGTTTTACTTTCTTCTATAGCACATTACATTTACACAGTGATACTTATTGTACAGACCATTCTTTCCTTACTGAATTTCAGTGGTTTCTTGTCATAAATAAGATTGGTCAGTGCCTTGACTCTTTTTTATGTTTTCTTTTATACTTGAACCAGTACCATACCGTTTTCATTATCATAGATTTATAATAACCAATAAAAATTTATTTATGTGATCTTAAAATGTATATGTAACCAAAATATATAACCCAGTTTTGGTTTTTTCTTGAAGTCACTCCTTATGTTAATTCTTATATTAGTCAGTGATCTGAAAGAGCATAAATGGCATAATCAAATTGAGAGATTTATGGAGCATTTAACTACATACACATTGCTGGCAGAGTATAGGGAAATCATAAGAAAGAATGAAGTACTCTGCAACTTCTAGTAGTCATTTTTACCATCTTCAAGGGCAATTATTGGAACATTGGGAAAAAACAAGAAGCTCTGTAAAGAAGACTGATTGACAGGTGACATGATGTGATGTAGCCAATAGGAACACCAGGAGATAAATGATTCATTCTTACTCTCCTCTCTTTTCTCTTAAAAGTACCTTTAAGTATCAAAACACAACAAAGAAGCCAGAAATCCCTAAGAAGGTTTATTTGCAGTCCTTAAGGCCTGCTTTGGGGAGCACAGAACAAGTTTGTAAAAGTCTAGAGAGGATATCTGATGGGAAAAAAATGGAAGGCATCCAGCAGAACATGATATATGAAGGCTGGCATATTTTCACTTCGACACCAAAGCAAGAATGTTTTCAGCCCATAGAGTTATCATATATTTGACCAAAATTCAAATTTTCCTTAACTTTTAGTTTAAAAACTTGGTCAATTCTAATGAGTAATTGATCAGAATAAAAAATGAATTTTGCATGACTTAAACTAATTAGGAAGCAAAATGTTTATTGCATTTATTGAGTTCCAACACTGACAGCTTTGCCCATATTTATTCCATTTCCTGTAAATAATATGTACATGAAATGTTAAAATGACATGACTTGAAGATTGAGAACAGAAAAAATGGAAAAATGTAGGATACCTGACTGATCAAAACGTACATTATAATAATGGAATATTTATAACCAATGGCACAGAGACTTTTAATTCTGAGATTGTTCTTGTCTCCACTTCCAGGAAAAAAACAGCACAGTTCAAGGATGTGTACTTACTTTCCCAGATGTTTACTTTCCTTCTTAGTCAAGAGTCAAAGTGGCACTGAAGTGTATTAAAATGTGTTTTTTATATTGCATGTGAAATTCTTTCTTAGTAGAGCATAAGTCCCATATATTTTATATCTACTCTCTATGCTAAAGAGATGTCTCTTTCTCCTCTGTAGATCCATCAAAATATTTAAATTGGAAAATAAAATGAAAACTCTAACTGAAATGTTTTAATCACTCAAAGGGGTACAATGATGAAAGAAAAAAAAAAAGAAAGCTGAGGCTGTATTCTAAGTTAGTGCTATTCAAAATGTGGTTCACAGATTATTGCTGGTCCACAGACAATTTGCTATTGTGCCAACATAAGAAAAGAAATTGAAAGTAACCAACTGGAAATGTCTATAGCAATTTGACAGCTGCTTGTAGTAAAATATTCTTACCAGATACCAGCAATAGGAGCATGTTTTAATTTGTAATAGTTTAAGTTCAGTTGGATAACTTTAGCTCAAAAGCATAAAAATATCTGACATTTATTTCTTCCATGGAAAGATACTTCAAATGTAATTATATACATAAGAAAATTATTGAAACCAGGTGGAATAATACTGACAAATTTTGAAAACAGCAGCATTTTATTTTGTATAAAATTTCAAAATATATATCGCAAGATTTTGAAAGTTGCTTTAAAGTCATTTCTATTACCCATATATATTTCCATGAAAATGATTGGACTGATTCGTTTGATATGTGAGTTACTAAAATGAAACATAGCTAGATAGATCTTCTTTTCTGAAACTGATGGTGTCATCCACCTAACAGTTAACAAGCAAAATTTCATACTTTGAGTTGTAGTTGTCAGACTGTATGCACATGTTGAACAAACACTGAATATATCAATATTTTGAGTTTTAGTGTGACAAATGACTTTATCCAATGTGTGTATATAGGTGTTCAATGTAGAGAATAGCTATTTTTTTTCATTTATGACTGTAGGAGGCAAAATTTATTAATAGGAAACCAATCATTTATGTCAATCTCCTGTTTGTATACTTTTCATGATTAACATATTAAATATTTATACTTATTTCTTCTATCTGTTCTGAGTATATTCCATGTAATTTTTTCTCTTGTGTTTAATAAAAATGAGTTGGTATTTTATATGTTCTTGCTATTTGTATTTTATGTTTCTGCTACTTCTGCTACTGTTGCATTTTACAAATTTTTTTTCCATAATGAATTGAGGGGCAGGGATGACTAATCTGTCACCACAGATAATTTCGAAAATTACTAAACTTGGTGAAAATTCAGAAGTTAAATTAAAGATTAAAAACTAGGGATTACAAGGGACATAAAGAAGGTAGAATATTCATCAACGAGTTCATCAGTATTTAATTAATAAAGACGATAGTACCAAAAAATGAAAGAAACAAAAAACTGGTTCTTTGAAAGGATAAACAAGATAGATGGTCCCCTAGCCAGACTGACCAAGAAAAAGAGAGAACAAACCCAAATAAACTTAATCAAAAACACAAAAGATGAAGTCACAACTGACCCAGAAGAAGTACAAAAGATTGTCAGAGGCTACTATGTACAATTGTATGGAAACAAACTTGAAAACCTAAAGGAAATGGAGGACTTTCTGATATCACACAACCTCCCAAGCCTGAAACAAGAAGAAATCGAGACCCTAAATAGACCAATAACAATCCAGGAAATTGACTATGTCATAAGAAAACTACCTACAAAAAAATGCCCTGGATCAGATGGCTTTCCAGCAGGATTCTACAAATCATAAAGGAGGAACTGATACCAATCTTACTGAAAGTATTCCAGGCAATTGAGAAAGATGGAACTCTTCCCAAATCATTTTATGAAGCTAACATCACATTGATATCCAAGCCAGGTAAAGACCCAACAAAGAAAGATAACTACAGGCCAATATCTTTGATGAACATAGATGCTAAAATTCTCAACAAGATCCAAGCAAACCGGGTTCAACAACATATCTCAAGAATCATCCATCATGATCAAGTAGGCTTCATCTCCAGGATGTAAGCCTGGTTCAACATTCGTAAGACCATAAATGTAATTAAACACATCAACAGACGTCAAAACAAAAATCACTTGATTATATCATTAGAGGCAGAAAAAGCTTTTGATAAAATCCAGCACCCCTTCTTGATAAAAACCCTTAAACATCTAGGCATAGGTGAAACATATGTCAAAATAGTAAGAGCCATTTACAAGAAACTCACAGCCAGCATACTCCTAAACAGACAAAAATTGGAACCATTTCCTCTGAAAACTGGAACAAGACAACGATGCTCACTCTCACCCTCCTGTTAAAAATAGTTTGGAAGTTCTAGCTAGAGCAATCAGAGAAGAGAAGGCAAATGGCGTATCCAAATAGGAAAAGAGGAAGTCAAGTTATGTCTTTGCAGACGACATGATTGTATACCTTGAAAACCCAAGAGAATCTGCCAAAAACCTCCTTGCTCTGATAAAGTACTTTGGCAGAGTTCCAGGGTATAAAATAAATGCGCAAAAGAGAATCACATTTCTATACACCAATAAGAACAAATAGAAACCCAAATAAAAAATACAATTCCGGCTGGGCTCGGTGGCTCAGCCTGTAATCCTGCGCTTTGGGAGGCTGAGGTGAGTGGATTGTCTTAGCCCGCGGGTTCGAGACCCGCCAGGGCAACTTGGCGAGACCTCATCTCTACAATAAAAATTAAAAAAAAACTAGCCGGGTGTGGTAGCGCGCACCTGTAGTTCCAGCTACTTGGAAGACTGAGGCGGAAAGATCGCTGGAGCCCGGCAGGTTTAGGCTGTGGTGGCCGGGAGCGGCCACTGCACTCCAGTCTGAGCGACAGAGTGAAACTCCAACTCAAAAAAAAAAAAAAAATACAATTCCATTCACAATAGTCACAAAAAAATGAAATACCTTGGCATCTTCCTAACCAGAGAAGTGAAAGACCTATACAATGAAAACTATAAAACACTGCTCAAAGAAATCAAAGATGATACAAACAAGTGGAAAAATACCCCATGCTCATGGATGGGATTTGAAGAATCAACATCATTAAGCTGTCCATTTTGCCTAAGGCAATCTACAGATTTATTGCAATACCCATCAAATTACCAGTAACATTCCTCTGAGACCTAGAAAAAGCAATACAGGAATTCATATGGAAACATAAATGACCAAGAATAGCCAAAACAATCCTCAGGAAAAAACAAAAAACAAAAACAAACAAACAAACAAACAAAAAAGCAGGAGGTAACACACTCCTAGACTTTAAACTTTATTATAAAGCTACAATAATCAAAACAGTCTTGTATTGGTAAAATAATAGGCATATAGACCAATGGAATAGAATTGAGATTCCAGAAGCAAAACAATTTCTCAACTAACTCATTTTAAATCAAACCTCCACCACCTACTTCTGGGGAGAGGAGAACCTATTCAGTAAATGGTTCTGGGAAAACTGGCTGACCACATGCAGAAATTTGAAAAGGACCCCTATCTATCCCCGTACACAAAAATTAACTCTAAATGGATCACAGACCTAAATGTAAAACCCCAAACTGTGAATCTTAGAAAATACAGGAGACGTTCTTATGAAAGTTGGAACTGGCATCCAACTCCTGATCAAAACCCCAAGTGCCCATGCCATAAGAGATAAGAAAGACAAGTGGGACCTCATTAAACTGACACACTTCTGCAAAGCCAAAGAAACCATCAAGAGAGCAGGGAGACAGCCCACAGACTGGGAAAAAGTAGTTGCCAACTCATGTCTGACAGAGACCTAACATCAAGGATCTACAAGGAACTCAAAGGTACTGAAAAGAAAAACAAACAGCCCCATTACAAAGTGGGCAAAATATATGAATAGATACTTCTCAAAAGAAGACATACTAGCAGCCATCGGATACATCAACAAATGTTCAGCCTCACTACTCATCAAGGAGAAGCAAATTAAAACTGCACTGAGATACCACCTAACTCCAGTCAAAATGGCCATCATCAATAACTCAAAAATAACAGAAGCTGGAGAGGATGTGGCGAATAGGGAAAACTTCTACACTGTTGGTTGTAGTATAAGCTAGTGCAGCCTCCGTGGAAATCAGTGTGGCAATTCCTAAAAGTTCTAAAAATTGACCTTCCGTATGAACCCGCTATCTCCCTACTGGAAATATACCTGGAAGAACTCAAATCACTGTATAAAAAAGATACCTGTACACTTATGTTTATCACAGCATTGTTCACAATAGCAAGAACATGGAACCAACCATGCTGCCCATCAAAAGAGAACTGGATAAAAAAATGTGGTACATATGCACAATGGAATATCATGCAGCCATAAAGAAGAACAAAATCATGAACTTCACAGAAACCTGGATGGAATTAGAGTTTATAATACTGAGTGATCTCTCACAGAAACAAAGAGCTGAGTAACTCATGTTCTCACTCATAAGTGGACGTTGAACAACTACCTAACACCATAGGAAAAGAATTGACAGTAGCGGGAAACTGTGTGTGTGGGGGGGTGGGATTGA
>CAUYQG010258701.1:0-14964 GCA_963574415.1 Tarsius wallacei
TGGTTGGCCCCAAGTTGGAAGTAGGGAGCAACAAAAGGGTAGTTGGCAGTCACTTTCAAAGTACTCTCCATATGATGCAATACACCTATCAAAACACTTTTTCCACTGCTCAAAAGAGTTTTTGAACTCATCAATTTTGATGACTTTTAGTGCTTCTGTAATTTTTTGTTTCACCTCTTCCACATCAGCAAAACATTTCCCTTTGAGGACTTTTTTCATCCTGGAAAGCAAAAAAAAAAAATCACTCAGGGTGAGATCGGGTGAATAGGGAGAGTGGGGCATAGTTGTCATGCCATTTTGGGTCAAAAATTGCTAAACACTCAGCACCATGTGGGCAGGTGCGCTCATAAATCACCCATCATGAAATGAGCAAACGTGTTGAAAGAATCTCCAAAAAGATCCACAGAGGCCAAATGCAGCCTCTCACAACATCACTAGCTGGTACATTAATGCCTAGGTTTCTAGAACATTTACCTAATGGGGGAAGCCTTAACTACAAGGGGCTGGCCTCCAAAAGATAATTCCAGGTTTTGGGGGTCCCCTCTCGTACACAAAACAAGAAAGGAACTGAGAGGATGAGGAGGATGAGGGAGGAATGGGATTTCTCCCTGAGTCTGCTTCTCCTCTGCCTAATGCTGAGTCCCCCGGATGCAGGGGAGAGCAGAAAGCACAATGGACTCAGAGTCCCAAGGCATGAGGTGAAGTCCTTGCTCTGCCACCAACTGGGCTGTGTGGCTTTGGACAGGTCACTCCCCTTAGCTGGGGCTTCAGTTCTCTTGCCAGTAAAATGACCCAGCTGGACTATCAAAAAAGAAGTTCCGCCGGGCTCGGTGGCTCAGCTTGTAATCCCGCGCTTTGGGAGGCTGAGGTGAGTGGATTGCCTGAGCCTGCGGGTTCGAGACCCGCCTGGGCAACTTGGTGAGACCTCATCTCTACAATCAATCAAAAAATCAGCCGGGCGTGGTAGCACATGCCTGTAATTCTGGCTACTCGGAAGGCTGAGGCGGAAGGATTGCCGGAGCCCAGCAGGTCGAGGCTGTGGTGGCCGGGAGCGGCCACTGTACTCCAGTCAGGGCGACAGAGTGAGACTCCAACTCAAAAAAAAAAAAGAGAGAAGTTCCAAGGTCTCTAACTACTCTGACATTGTCAGTCTACGGCTGATGGCCACCAGAAAAAAGCCACAGGGCTATGTGCCCTGGCTGTGTGCTTGGCAGTTGCAGTTTTATGAAACAAGCACAAGGATATGCATTAGAGGAAAATGGCCCAAACTCTATGTATCACAGACTCTGAATTAATCATTATTATGACTCAAGAATTCCTGAAGATAATGTCAAATATGTTCCTTGTCCTAAAAGTGTAGGCATTCTTTCAAGAAGTACTGGAAATTATACCCTCTCCTGGCCCAGGTCCTCGGGACCAGACTATACCAGGCTCAAAGCCATGTGCTGCACGTACATTATATTATTAGTCCTCAGGACTGCCTGAAAACAACTATAATTTCCTTCATTTAGGGGTAAGAAGTTGAGGCTCTGAAAAGTTAGGTTCATGCACTGGGCAAGTGTGTTTTGAGCTCTACTGTGCGCCTGGCACTGTTCTAGGCTCTGGGGATGTGTCTGTGAACAAAACAGACCTATGTCCCTGCCCCCTGGAGCCAACATGTTAGTGAGAGACAGGCAGTAACCAAACAACTGGAGCCTGCTACTCATTGATTGACAAATATTATGAAGAAAATAGCATTTGGAGAGGCAGGAAAGGAGGGCAAGAATGTGTATGGTGGGGCTGTGGGAACAAATGAAGGGTTTCATGAGGGTGTCACCTGCATCAGAACAGTGCAGAGGTGAGAGCATCAGTCACACAGCCATCTGGAAAGAAGTGTCCCAGCAAAAAAGAGTTATAAATGCAGGGCCTGAGGCTATGCAGAGGAGCCACCAGGAGGCTGGTACACCTGGAATAGAGGAAACTAGGGGAAGGGAAATAGGACGTGATGTCAGAGAGGTGCTGGGACCAGAGGGAACAGGACCCGAGTACAGTGGGCCCTCTGGAGGGTTCTGAGCAGAGAGGCATGGGCTAACTTGGGTGTTGTCTGGATTCCTCAGGCTGCCATGGAGAAGCAGACTGAAGGGTGCAATTAAGAGACTGAGAAATGGGCCAGGTACAGTGGCTCACACCTGTAATTTCAGCACTTTGGGAGGCTGAGGCGGGAGGACTGATTGAGATTTATCAAGCTTGTTGCTTATTTTCCTTGGTCACAGTGTCCTTACTCACCCTTCATTTTTTTTTTTACAAAAATGTTTCCTAAATGCCCAAAGATGAACACCATAGTTTGTTGCCAGTTGTTCTTTCAAACAAAAATGATGTTTCATAAAATAAAATAAAACACCAGGCTTCTTGGCTCACGCCTATAAACCCAGCATTTTGGAAGGTGGAGGTAAGAAGATTGCCTGATCCCAGGGGTTCGAGACCAGCCTGGGCAACTTGGTGAGGCCTCATCTCTACAATAAATCAAAAAATTAGCCGGACGTGATGGCACACACCTGTGATTCCAGCTACTTGGAAGGCTGAGGAGGAAGATTCACCTGAGCCCAGCAGGTCGAGGCTGCAGTGACCATGAGTGTGCCACTGCACTCCAGCCTGGGTGACAGAGTGAGACTCCAACTCAAAAAATAAAAAATAAAATAAAATAGTTTTTTAAAAGCAGCTAGTTCAGTTTGTAACTTAAATAAATACATACCTTTTCTCAAGATAACCATTATACTTTGGTTTAACCATTACACTTTGAGCCCAGGATTTCAAGACAAGCCTGGGCAACATGGCAAGACCAAATCTCTACAAAAAAAAATTGAAAAATTAGCGAGCCTTGTTGGTGTGCCTGTAGTCCCAGCTACTCAGGAGGCTGAGGTGGAAGGATAGCTTGAGCCCAGGAGTTCAAGGCTACAATAAGCTGTGATTATGCCACTGCACTCCAAACCGGGAGAGAGAGTAAGACCCTGCTCAAAAAAAAAAAAAAAAAAAAAAGAGGCTGAGAAATGATGGTGGCTTGCACAGAAGTTATTCCAATGGAAGTAAGAGATACAGTAAAAACCCCAAGTGTTTCTCCTCCTCTCTACTCTCAGCAGCAAAATACTCTGACACCAAATTCCCCGGCAGACACCAGCTGGGTGTCCTCCAATTCAATTCAGTTCTGACACTCTATCTGGGGATAGCATCAGATCCCACAGGTCGAAGGCTCAGGACCAAAGATTTCCCCCCACTTCAGATGCCAATCACAAGTAGATGGTGTCACTTATAATTCTGACCAACAGGCTATAAATTGTGCCTTCCCACAACCCCCTCCTTAGATTTGATTAATTTGTTATAACGGCTCATAGAATGTGGAGAAACACAAGTTGCCATCAAGGGGGGGAGGGGGAAATGAATGCAGAGAAACACATAGGTTTAATGACTTCTTCACAAAGGACATTACAAAGGATGCAAATGACCAGTTCCCTCTAAGGCTGCCAAGGGGCCACCAGCCATGAGAGGATGACAAATCATACACACATATACGTCTTATTACAAACACATGTATACATCTTATTATAAATCACAGGCAATAATGAAAAGTGGACATATTCTGGATATAGTTTGAAGATAAATCTAGCAGCATTTGCAAATAGATTGGATGCGAATAAGAGACAAAGAGAAAAACCAAGGATGACTCCGGGGAGTTTTGGGTCAGTAGAGCTCAAAACAACTGGGGAGGTGGTGCTCTGGTTACCTATCGCTAAACTACAATCTACCCCAAAGCTTAGTCACTTAAAACAACCATTTATTTTGCAGGTCAGGAACTAAGAAAAAACTTGACTAGGTAATTTGTCGGTGCTCCATGTGGCATCAGCTGGGGAGGCTGGGGTGGAACAATCACTTCCAAGATGGCGTTTCCACTCACATTTAGCGCCTCAGTGCTTCTAGCATCTTAGTCTCTCTTTCTCTCCCCCTCCTTCCCTTCTCTCTCTCTCTCTTTCTCTCCACCCCCTCTGCTTCTCCCTCTCCCTCTCCTTCTCTCACTCCTCTCCCCATCCCTCTTCCATACCGTCTCATCCTCCAGAGCCTCTCCACATGACTTACGCATCTCACAGCACAGTGGTCCCTAAGTAGTGTTTCTTACATGGCAAATAACTGAATTCCGAATAGCAGGAATTAGAAACTGCCAGGCTAGTTAAGGTTTATTCCCCCAAACTGGCACAGTGTCACTTCTACCATACTCTATTATGCAAAGCAGTCACAGGGCCTGGCCTATTTCAAGGGGGTGAGGAAATTAACTCTACCTCTTGATGGGAGAGTGGCAAAGTCACGCTGCAGGAGAGCATGTGGGGTGGGGGATATTAGCGTGACCTTTTTGGGACAATGCAATCCGGTACAGGTGGAGCTAGCATGGTGTAAGATGAAGACTGTGTGGGGCAGAGGAGGGGGAGATCAGAGCTCAGTTTTAGGCATGTTAAGTCTGAGAAGCCCATTGGTTATCTAAGCAGAGGTGGAGGATGAGGCCCACACGCTGCCTTCATCCACCCACATCCCCACCCAGCCGTCTGCCAGGCCTCTGTGGAATCACCCAGATCTCTGCAGTCGCCCTTCCAGTGGCTGAACAGCACCAGAGAATGGTTATGGCTTTCTGCCAGGGAGGACAGGAGCGTGGAGATAAGGAGGGTAAGACAGCTTCCTCCCAGGCAACACCAGCCACTTGTAGTTCTAATCAACCCTCCGCTGGCTCCATCCAAGGCCTCGGCACCAAGGTGTTGTGAGAAAGGCCCTGAGTCAGTGAGAGACAGCTGGTTGAAGTCTTTCCCAGTTTTTCATATGACTCATAAATTTGTTACATGGTGAGGAAATTCCCTGAAAGCTTTTTGGCAGTCTCATCCAGTCTGACCAGTAGCTAAGAAACACATAACCTTCCAGTTAAGAAAAGGAAAGAAAACACACAAGGCTTTGACTCCGGGCTTAAATGGAGGGTCACTTGAAAAGCTTCCCTTCCACTGAGTTCACGGGAGAGATCAGGGATTTATTAGAAAGGTTTGCAGTTGCAACAGCCTGTAAGCTGCAGCTAGATCATGGGAGTGTCTGTGTGTGTCTGTGCGCACACGCCCACGCCTTGCAGACCAAACCCCTATCTGGGGCAGATAAGGAGAGAAGATCCTGGCAGGCCTTTCTCTAGCTGCTGAGAAATGCACGGGCTTCTCCCCAGATGCACCGACCGCTGTGCCCACACCTGGCGAAGTCAGGGCCAGAAGGCAGCAGTACTGTGATGTCAGCTCCACCTGTCCTGTCACTGCCCTCACAGGAACACCATCCACCTTTGGGCTCATTATGACAGAACAAAGGAGTGGAAAAACACCAGTCCCTTTCCTCACAGGGCAACTTCAGGCAAACTGCCCACCACTTTGTTAGAAAGATGACGGTTACCTTTGAGAAGGAGAATGGGGCTGGTACCTAGGAGGGGCACACAAGGGCATATCTGGGGCACTGAGGATATTCGATTTCTTGTTCTGGGCAGTGATCAACAGACATGTTCACTTTGTGCTAAACCATCAAGGTTTTCATTCACCAAATCTAATGATTCTTGTTTTGCTTTGTTTTGTTTTTCAGGTAAGTTGCATGCTACTGGATATCTTGGTAGCATGAGATTCTGTCAACTGATGTCTTCTCTCAGTTTCTAGGAGATAGCTCTCTCCATAGAATGTGTATATGTCTCTAGATGTATGTTATACTTCAATAAAATGTTGACTTTTTTTTTCACTTAGTCAGGGTCTCACTCTCTCACCCAGGCTGGAGTGCAATGGCGTGATCACGACCATTGTGGCTCACCGCAGCCTATACTTCCTGGGCTTCGGTTCTTCCACCTCAGCATCCCAAGTAGCTGGGACTACAGGCATGTGACACCATGCCTGGCCAATTTTTTTTTTCAAGAGAGGAGGTTTCACTATGTTGCCCAGGCTGGTCTCAAACTCCTGGGCTCAAGCAATCTGCCTACCTTGGCCTCCCAAAGTGCTGGTATTATAGGCGTGAACCACTGCACCAGACCAAAAAGTTTATTTTTAAAAGGTACCTTTTCTCTCCCACCTGGGCAACATAGCGAGACCTCATCTCTACAAAAAATTTTAAAACTAGCCAGGTACATGCATGTCATCCCAACTACTTAGGAGCGAGGGAGGCCCAGGAATTCAAGACTGCAGTGAGCTGTGATCGTGCCACTGCACTCCAGCATGGGCAACACAGTGGACACCAACTAAAAAAAAACAAAAAAACACGACCTTTTCTATCTGAGCTTCGTTTACCCATCTGTAAAATAGGGATAGTGATAAACACCTTGGGAGGGCGTGGTAAGGAGTAGATACTGATGGAAAGTGTCTGTCACCATACCCTCACATAGCAGACATTCAGCACCTGCTGAAGCAACAAATGACAACACGTGTTGAAATGTTGCTCTCCTGTGACATGACAGGATTGTCACACTAAGCCACCCCCTCTCCTTTTCTGCCCTCTTGTCTATTCATAGCTATCAACCCCAAAGTGTCTGCTAGTTGTTTGGCATCTGTTTGCTTTTTGTGGGTTAGAGTTTCAGAATTAGAATGACTAGGTCAAATGGTTAAAAAAAAAAAGGAGGGGTCTTGGACCAGCCATGGTGGCTCTCACGCCTGTAATCCTACCACTTTGGGAGGCAGAGGCGAGAGGATTGCTTGAGCTCAGGAGTTCAAGACCAGCCTAGGCAACATAGCAAGACCTTGTCCCAACAAAAAATCAAAAAATTAGCCAAGTATGGTGGCACATGCCTGTTGTCCCAGCTACTCGGGAGGCTGAGGCAGAAGGATCACTTGAGCCCAGGAAGGTCAAGGCTGTTGTGAACCCTGATGGTGACACTGCACTCTAGCATGTGCGACAGAGTAAAACTCTGACTTTAAAAAAAGGCAGTGGGACGTTGAATACATTGGTAGGTTAAGACCCAGGGAGTGTTGCTAACATTGAGGAGGAAGATGTGAGGATGAGGACATCCTAGTAGAAGAAACTTCTTACACAAACATAAAAAAAAATCTTCAGGTAAGGAAGTGCCTGGAAGTCACACAAACAATGGGGAAAGGTTAGTGAGAGTAGAGCGAGAGAACACAAAGGTAGACAGTCCTGGTATAAGATCTGGATTTTTACCCTGAAGGCTCTCGGTTTTTAAATAAGTGTCAGGGCTGGAGCCTGCATTTCAGAAAGAAAGTTGTGTGGGGGTGGGGATTGGGAGGAAAGGACAGAATCAGGAGATACTTAGATCATGTTTTTAACTGTGACCAAAAAAAAAATGAAATTAATAATTCTAACTATGTTTAAATGTACTGTTTGGTAGTGTTGGATAGAGTCACATTGTTGTGCAACCAATATCCAGAGAGTTTCACCTTGCTAAACTGAAATTCTTGATCCATTAAGCAACAACTTTCCATGTTCCCCTTAGATGCCTGTGAGAGGTCTCATTGACCCACTGGGAAGGAGACAGAGGGAGTCTCGAGAAGAAGTGGCTCCCAGGTCAGGGGTTGGAAAACTGGTTGGGTGGCAGTGAAATTAGCCAGTTGGGGAAATAGATAAGACACTCCAGTTACCTAAAACACATAACAAACCACCGAAAACCTAGTGACCTGAAACAAGAAAGATTGACCATTGCTCATGATTTGGAGGTCTGCTGGATGCTTTCTTGCTGGCCTTGCCTGAACACACTCATTTAACTGCATTCAGCGGGAGGGTCAGGTGGGGTGGGAGGTCCAAGCTGGCCTCCCTCTTGAGCCTAACAGTCGGCACAGGCTGTCACTTGGGACATCTCAGTTCTCCTCCACCTCTCATCCTTCAATAGCCAAACCAGCTTCCTTATATGGCGCTGGCTTCTCTTAAGGCCTAGGCTTCAGAACTCTCACAACGCCCCTTCTATCACATTCCGTTTGTCAGTGCATGATCCAAGGACAGCCCAGACTCACTGGGAAAGGAATCCATTTCGCTCTTCACAAGAGGAGCTGCAAAGGTGCGGCCATATTTAATCTGCTACATAAGAGGAGGACCAGGTTTTGCAGAGAAAACGAGTCTATGATATAGAGGTGGAAATAGACGTTAAAATCAACTCCAGGGAAGAGATTCTCCACCCAAAGGGAGCCATGACATTAAAAGGAATGTAAAGGACAGGTGGAAGAGGTGTGAAGATACTGCAATGGAGTGATCAGAGGGGTAGAAAGAGAACCCGGAGAAAGCTGCATCACAGAAGCTGAACTAAGAGAGTAGTCTACAGGCTCACACATAGCCAAGACATCAAGTGACGTGAAACTTGCCTAAAAGAGACAAAAGGATCATTAGATGTGGTGATTGAAAAGACCCCAATGATCATGGGGAGAAGACTTTGGTAGAGTGCCAAGAACCGCCGCCAAACTGCTCCGAATGATGGGTCCAAAGGCCAAATTTATCCTTGTAGACCCAGGACATGCCACACCAGCAAATGCAGGTGCTTGTGGTAGAGCCTCCTGGAAAGAGGATCATTCTTATCCATTGACATCAGGCTTGGCCCTGTGACGTGCTTTGGCCAGCAGGATGTGAACAGAAGTGATGTGTGCCACATCAGAGCAGAGTTTTTAGAGCCACACGTGGTTTGACGATTGTTCTTTTTCCCTCTGCCTTGAGAATGGCGTGTCCTAGACAGGGGCTGCTACTTCAGCCTGGAGCCCAGAGTGAATAAGCGGTGCCACAGCAGCATGCAGCTGCCATGGAAGGCTATTATTGTAAACTGCTGCGTTGCTGGGGCTTTTGATAACACAGCATAACCTCGCAAAAGCTGACTGATGTGGACTCAATAAATGTTTGAATTCTATAAACTAGAGACAAAGTGATGGGAGCCTAGAATTAGGAGGGCTCCATTGTGACTGCAGTGATGGCCAGAGAGAGACCCCAGAGAAGGGACCACTTGTACTAGCCCTTGAAATGTGGCCAGGATTTAAAGAGAAGGCGACTAGGGAGATGGCATGCTGGTGTAATAACCAAGACCATGCAATCTTGGGTTCTTTTTTATGATATAAATTTTGCATAGAGACTTTCTAGTTCCTTGTTTAATAGTATGCCTTGGTTCTCTTTTGAAATACGCTTCAAAAACCTGTAACAGCAAACGGGCTGAATATTAATGGCTTGGCCCAGTGGATGTCAAGGAAGTCCAAATCAAATTGAAGTTTCTCAGCAGAGAAAATGGAGATCTGAAAAGGGTTCCAGATACTTCCCTGAAAAATACTTCTCTCTTTAAGAGACAGACATCTGACACTGGAAAGATGTCCATCCCTAGAAGCTGAGCCCCCTTCAGAATGTGAGCTATTAGGACCCTGCAGGAAAGGGGGTTGGTTGACAGGGCTTGAGATGGCCCCACAAATGACTTCCCTCTCCCTTCTCGGGCCTAGCTGGATTTGCATTGCAGCAGGAAACACCATACTGTGAACAGGTTGGGAGCTAAGCCCTCTGGAATTCAGAGGATGTGTTCCAAGGCCTTGAGTGAGCAGATTTGGCTGTGTGTGCGCGCGCACGTGTGTGTGTGTGTGTGTGCATATGCACACAAGCACACACGTTCAATTTAGCAGAGGAAGTCAAGGCAAATAGTTTAATCACAACCATCCCTTGAGGCAATTTGAAATAATTTTCTCATTAGAGAATGTAACGTACTGCATGACTAATGTTCAATCAGACGGTAGTTCCAGCCCCTCGCTCACCGCCATTACGCAGCCTCTGCACTGAGGAACCGGGAGGGACTTCTGTCCTTCCTCCTCAGGGCTGGGATGGTGGCAAGAGTCCGGTGATGGGGGGGAGGGGAGGGGGACAGGAAGGGGAAATCTTTTTTCAGATATGACCCTGAGATATAAAATAATGAGACTCCCTCAGGGCTGAGGCAGACCCGACTAAAGCTGGAGGCAGCATTGCCCCCAGGAGACCAGGAGGCTCAGACAGGGCTGTGGTCTGCACACTCAGCCCTTGACTGAGGCAGAGCTGGGGTCCTCTGTTTCTTCCTTTGCTCCCCCAATTTCTCTACCACTCCACCTCTCCACTCCACCTCTGCTCTTCCTGTCTGTCTGTCTCCCTGTCTCTGCTGCTGTCTTTTTCCTGTTCAGTGCATCCCCTGTGTCTCTCCTGGTCCCATGGGCCTTCTGTCTGTTCCTCCTCTCTGTTTCTCCTGGTGTAACGTGTGTGTGTGAGACCTTTGGGGCCAGAACTGATTTTTTTTAGAAAGTCCTTAAAACTGAGGAGCCCAGCTTCTCTATTTCTACCTCAAATCATAGACAGAATGTTCACATTAGAAGGACTCTCAGAGATTTCTCAGAGTCCAGGATCCAGTGACCACACCCGTGGGGTAGCCGGTCTCCAGCGTCCCTGGGCCCACCTGGGTAGAAAGTCCTGCGTGGGATCCAGAGTCGTGGCATCTGGCCCAGGCTTAGCTCTCGGGGACCTTGGGCAAGTCAGCTCCCCTGATGGGCCCAGCCTCCTGACCTGGTTGGTCTCTCAGGGCTCTCCTAGGTCCAGCATTGTGTAATGCTGTGGGCAGGTCTAACCTTGATGTTTACAGTGTGTTCATCCGTTGAATGAAGGCGCACACACAGTATCTCCCTCAATACCTCTCTCGCCCCTTGAAAAGCCTTCTAGACACTTGTGGTTCTAACCAAACTAAAGCCTCGATGCTCGAAGCGTGGTCCAGACCAGCAGCATGAGTATCGCCTGGAAGCTTGTTAGAAAAGCAGATATCTGAGGCCCAAGTCCCGAAATCTACATTTTAACACCACCCTCAGGGCATTTGTGTGCACGTTAAAGAATGAGACGTGCTGGTCTAAGACGCTCTGATCTCTGGAAGAGGTGGCTGTGAGGAGGTGGACAGGGCCGGAGATGGGGTCTCCAAAGTCATCCACTCTGCTCCTTCCTCGCCGTGTGGCTGCAGGAACCTTCTGCCCAACTGTGCTTGGTTTGTGCATCTGTAAAGTGGATGAACAGTGCTTGACCGACTCAATCAACTACCAGATGGGAATGAGTTTCTCTGAGTTAGCTGGGCATGATTGGGTGCCCAGTTAACACAGAGGTGTTCACTGCAGCACTGTTTATGAGAGCGGAAAACCAGACACAATCTAGATGCCCACCAGAAGGCCACTACTGTGAGAAATGGGACACTGCGGGATGAACAAGGACTATATGCTCACGTTCTATTGCCAAGTGAGAAAGGCAGGATTGCAGAACAACATGTGTGGTGCAATCCCATCACGTAAAACACACACACAGTTTATGTATGGATGGAAAAGTCTAGAAGGTCATAACCCAAAATGGCTAAGTTGGAGACAAAGGGAACCGAAATGGGAGCAGAGAACAGCCTATTGCTTCCTCTATATTGTTTTATTTTTACTTTTTTATTTTTGTGTCAGAGTCTCACTCCGTTGCCCAGGATGGAATGTAGTGGCACAATCACAGCTCACCACAGCTTCGACCTTCTGGGCTCAGGTGATCCTTCCACCTTAGCCTCCCGAGTCGCTGGGACAACAGACACGTGCCACCACGCCCGGCTAATTTTGGTGAATTTTTTTTTTTTTAACTGGAGTCTCACTCCTTCACCCAGGCTGGAGTGCAATGGCACGCATGCTCACAGCCACTCCAGAGTCGATCTTCTGGGCTCCAGCGATCCTTCTGCCTCAGCCTTCCGAGTAACCAGAACTACAATGCCCACTACCATGCCCAACTATTTTTATTTCGTACAGACGAGACCTCATCAAGTTGCCTGGGCTGGTCTCGAACCTGTGGGCTAAGGCAATCCACTTGCCTCGGCTTTCCAAAGTGCTGGGATTACAGGCTGAGCCACCGAACCTGGCCTGATTTTTTTTTTTTAGAGAGACAAGGTCTCACTATGTTATCCTGGCTGGTCTTGAGTTCCTGAGTTCAAGCAATCCTCCCACCTCGGTCTCCCAAAGTGCTGGCATTACAAGTGTGAGTCACTGTGTCCGGCCTCAATATTGTTTTAAATCTTATGAAAAATGATTAGAAAAAACTGAACGTGCTGTATAAATCTGGGATTTTTATTGCCATCAATATTTATAAGGTGGACAGAAGAACACCAGAGACTTTATCCAGGTTAAATAACACATCCCCAAAAGTCGTGCCTCACTCTTTCGAGTTCTGATCTGCTCAGGACCAAGACATGAGGCTGTGAAGACACTGGAGCAGTGAGGCTCCAGGAGGTTCTCAAATTCAGTTCCCTAAGGAGGTGTGCGGCTGCTGGAGTGAAGGAACACCCCAAGGATGAAAAGTTATCAGGTGAAAGCCTCCCTTCCCGTACGTGTGTCTCTACTGAAATACCCCTAGGCTGTAGTATAATATAAGCTAAAATGGCATCTACTTTAGAACAAAATGACACTGTGCTCGGTTATTTCAAGTAAAATATATCCATATCTCACAGGGTTCCACAAGGTCCTGACATCTTCGTCTGTAGACAGCAGTCGGTGGAGGGCCTGGCTGGGGGTGCCAGGTGAGGGTTCTCAGGGGCCAGAGGGCACTGCAGGAGAGCACCATGCCCAGCAGCCCAGGAGGCAGCCCTGGGAGAGGAAGGGCACCCAACAGACCCCTCTTCCTCTGCTCAGTGATGTCCAGGACAGTCAGCTCTGCAGTTCATCAAAGGGCAGACAACAGCAGGGATCCTGGGCCTCCCCAAATCACACTACCAAAGCCACCCACTTATGCCCACAGAAAGACTGAGCCTGGGGTGAGGGAGAGGCCAAGGAGCCCACAGGCAGGCTAGATGGGTCAATCCACACAAAGAGGGTGGGTCTTCATTGGAATGCACCCCTTGCCCTGGGCCTCTGGGCCAGGCTACCTAAGACGCATACAGGAAGCCAAGGGCTTCCAAATACGCTGCCAGATGAGGCCGGAATTAGGAATGGGGTTCTAGCAAAGGAATGGGGGACTGAGAACTGGGAGGGCACAGGAGTCAGGGGACAGTTCAGCAGCCAACAAGCAGGAGGGTTCACACAGAGACTGGGGCGTTTACCAACAGCCTGTCACATAGTAGGTGCTCAGAAAACAGCAGCACACCCTCCTTCCTCCCACTGCTCCAGGGGCTCCTCCTTTCTGCCACTTGTCAGTGCTTGAGAGGCTGTCTCAAGTCCCAAGGATGGATGATCCCCGATCTCCCTCCAAAAGAAGCCCTCTCTAACCAGAAGGAGACCAGCTGGGGCCCTGGGGCCATCCTGCCAGGGCCCGTTTCAAATCCCCTTCCACACGTTCACCTCATGTAGGCTGCCAGATAAAAGAGCGCAGGGGACAAACTTACCCTAAAGAATTATTGATTATCTGAAGCTCAAATGTAACTAGGCATCCTGTTTGGTTTTGTTGTTTCCTTGTTGTTTTGTTTGCTTGTTTTCACTACAGCTGGCTAATCGAATCTCAGAACAGGCAGGCAGCAAAGATATCATTCTCCCTCCACTGCAAAGAGGAGCGTGAGGTCCAGGTCGTCTTTGTGCTCACATTCCCAGAGCCGGTGAGTGGTGGGGCAGTGATGGCTCTCAGGTTCTGGGATTTTCCCAGGTTGTCCTTTCCCCCTCACCAATAGTTCTCAATCTGCCCATAGTACTTGGGAAACTTATTAAAATGAAGCTGAATGCAGTGGTTCACACCTGTAATCCCAGCACTTTGGGAGGCCAGGGCAGGAGAATCACTTGAGGTGAGGAGTTCAAGACCAGCCTAGACAACATAGCGAGATTCCATCTCTACATAAATTTTTAAAAAATTATCCAGGTATGCTAGCACGCGCCTGTAATCCCAGCTACTCAGGAGGCTGAGGCAGGAGCCCAGGAGATCAAGGCTGCAGTGAGCCATGATCATGCACTCCAGCCTAGGCAACAAAGCAAGACCCTGTCTCTAATAAATAAGTAATAATAAACAAATAAAACTGAGACTGGGCTGGATACAGTGGTTCATGCCGGTAATCCCAGAACTTTGGGAAGCTAAGCTGGGAGAATAGTTTGAACCCTGGAGTTTGAGACCAGCCTAGGTAACATAGTGAGACCATGTCTCTACAAAAAAAATCCAAAAAATAGCCAGATCGCCTGAGCTCAGGAGGTTGAGGTTGCAGTGACCTGTGATCATGCCACTGCACTCCAGCCTGGGTGACAGAGTGAGACTCTGACTCAAAAAAATAAAATGAGACTGAAGAGAGTGGTGTTCCAAGATATACCTCAAGCTCAGGAGGCTCTGCGTGGATGGGGAAACTGAGGACTGTGTGCATTTATTTCACACACTTCATACTGCTCGCTGGCCCCTGTGAGCATGCACTGCTTTTGCAATTTTAGCACTTAGAAAATAAATGAGCAAATGCTTCAAATGAAGCAGGGGATGGATCCGCTGGGGGAGCAGGACCCCACACAAGGAAATGAGCTAAGCTAAGTATTTCAAGCTACTCTAGGGGTTTTTCAGACACTTGAGGACCCATCTCGAGGAAATAATCAGACATGCAGACAAAGATTCCCTTATGTGCAGCCTGGACAAGCCATGCTTTCAGAAAAGATGAAATGTCATGGGAAACAGCTCATGATGCAGAGAGGGAAAAGGACACCGAACCGAGTGTGCAATAAGGATCCAAATAGAAATGTGCGTGCAATAATCAGGGCTGGAAGAGAAGCTGCAAACGCATTCAGGGTGACTGAGAGGAAGAACTATTACGCTTGATATTTTCTTAATTTTCTAAATGAGCACAACACACTAAAGACTTTTTAATATAAAAATAAAGATGCTAGGGCAGGCATGATGACTCACATAATCCCAGCACTGAGGAAGGTCGAGGCAGGAGGATCACTTGAGCCCAGGAGATCGAGACCAGTCTGGGCAACACAGCAAGACCACATCTCAACAAAAATTGAAAAAACTTAGTTGGACGTGGCGGCATGTGCCCGTAGTCCCAGCTACTCAGCAGGG
>CAUYQG010258702.1:0-20979 GCA_963574415.1 Tarsius wallacei
CTCACACCTGTAATTCCAGCACTTTGGGAAGCTGAGGTGGGAGGATTGTCTGAGCCCAGGGGTTCAAGACCAGCCTGGGCAACTTGGTAAGGCTTCGTCGCTATAACAAATAAAAAAAAAATCAGCCAGGCATGGTGGCGTGTGCCTGTGGTTCCAGCTAATTAGAAGGCTGAAGTGGAAGGATTGCCTGAGCCCAGAAGGTTGAGGCTGCGGTGGCCATGAGCATGCCACTGCACTTCAGGCTGGGCAACAGAGTGAGACTCCAACTCAAAAGCAAAACAAAACAAAAAACACAGATTCAGCTGGGCATGCTGGCTGACATCTGTGATCCCAGCTCTTTGGGAGGCCGAGGTGGGAGCATCACTTAAGCCTAGGAGTTTGAGACCAGGCTGGGCAACACAAGGAGCCCTTGTCTCTACAAAAAATTATCCAGAAATAAACTTTTTTGTTGTTTTAAATTAAAAAAAAAAAATTATCCAGGTCTGGTGGGGCACACATGTAGTCCCAACTACTCATGAGGCTGAAGTGAAGGATCACTTGAATCCAGGAGATCGAGGCTGTGCTGAGCCATGATCATGCCACTGCACTCCAGTCTGGGTGACAGAATGAGACCCCACCCTAACTCAAAAAACAAAATGAAACAAAACAAAAAACACAGATTCAAAGATAGAATAATTAAGAATCTCAAGAGGTGGCCACAGAGCACTGAAGCCCAGGGCAGGGCCCTCCTGAGAAGTCAGCCCTCCTGACCTGCCACAGGGTTAATCTGCGTCCCTCACTGTCCCTGGTGAGCTACAGTGCTAACGTGCAGATAGTGCAATGTTGCCCATAGTTACAGCTCTCAGCCCCTCCTCAGGAGGATAGTTGAATTTTAAAGAAAGCACTCTCAGTTACCTTGTTTACAAGCCTGACTATAGCCCCTAAATACTCACAACATAGACAACTGGCCAGCATAGCAAGAACAATGGACTGAAACATTCGTTAAGGGCTGGGCACAGTGGCTCACACCTAGAAGCCCAGTGCTTTGGGAGGCTGAGGTAGGAGGATTGCTTGAGGCCAGGAATTAGAGATCAGCTTGGGTAAAACAATGAGACTTCAAGACTCTGACTTCACAAAAATAAAATTTTAAAAGGTAGACAGGAAGGAGGGAGGCAGGAAGGAAGGAGGTAGGGAGGAGGGAGAGAGAGAAAGAGGGAGGAAGGGAAGAAGAAAGGGAGGGAGGGAGAAAGCGAGGAAAGAAAGAAGAAAGGAAGGAGAAAGGGAGAGAGGGATGGAAGAAGAGGTTGCAAGAAGGAGGGAGAGGGAGAAAGGGAAGGAGGGAAGAGGAGTGACATGAGGGCAAACAGTGAGGACTGTTCTAGAAGCCCCAGCAGGTACCCTCACTGGGGATCAGGGCAAAGGAAATGGCCTCTTCTAGTTCTAGGGCCTCCCTGCTCGCTGATGTGCCAACTCCAACCTTGGCCACTGGGACCAAGTTAGCCAGGGCCTCTCATATGCCGGAGTCCGGGGGGACGGTCAAGCTCACATGTTCACATGAGCACATGCATCCCACCTCTAAGAAAACTGTGGTTCTGGTAAGCCTCGGCTGTGCCCTCTACAGTCTTGTACACAGGGACCCCAATAGGGAAGACACCATCAGTGGCAGTGCCGGCCTCCTCTCAGGCCCAAGCTATGGGTGACAGCCCTCCCCAGAATGGACAGAAGTGGAAAGAAGACACAGAGGAGGAAGCACCCTTATTATACTGCAAACCTATTTCTAGAGACTTCATGAGCAAATATTCCAACCAGGCAACAAAGCCTGGGTCAGGCCTCCAAGGGAACTGTGGAACAGAAATAGAAACCCTCAGGTCACTCCTCCTGCAATCCCAGACACGCTCTGAGAGTGACACGCAGCCTCACCTCTTCACATTCAGAAAGTCAGCCTGGTAAATCCCCAAGCAAGGAGCTACATAAAAGCTGTGCCTGCAGAAGTGGTGGGTGGTCATCACTGCAGCACAGTCTCTGTGCCTGAGATTCGGGCTAGCTGTGAAGAAAGGCCCTGATTAATTCGGGAAAACATGACCCGCTCCAGACCTGGTTTGCTGAGGGACCAACATGTGGATGCTGAGACTTTGGCACACCACTCTCCAGGGAAAGAAAGCCGCCCCGTCTGGTCACGGCACTGGCAGCACCTTTGCCACACCCCACACCAAGCGGTGCTCTGATATGACTGTGACACTCATGGGCTCCAAGAGAGGGGCCAAGGGTGGGGTGAACTCAATCATCTCAAAACTGCAGTCTGGTCATAAATGCATGTTCTAACCCTTGCACGTGAAAATGGCAACTGTTAGATCGACGAGCTCACTTGGCAAGACTCCCAGGGTACAACAACAGTGACAACCGTTCAGAATGCACCAGATGTAACAGGGGTACTTTGGGCTTTCAGGACACTTCTATTCTAAATTAGCTGGTGAGAGAACACAAAGAAACTCTAGTTAATACATTAACAAGAAGAAAGCACAGCCCTAGAATCACAAGCGAACAATCAAGACAGCTCCAACAACCATGATGTTTTGAAACTCCATTTACTATGCTTCCTTTTTAAGATGAGAGATGTATGTGCATATTCTAACCCTGGGGGTGACTCAGTAAGACCATCGTCAGCACGTGGAGCAAGAAGTCAACATGCGTGCAAGTCAGCTGATTTGTGTTCTCCAAGGAGGCTCTTGTGGGCCCATTTCTCAAGGATGTATTATAAGGAGCAGGGGATGATCCTTTTTACGCTCAAAACAAGACCATACCACTTCTCTCTGACAATCAAAACCAGGAGGAGTTAAGGCATGTCAGATCACACTCCCCACAAACATTTCCACCCAGAAGGGAAAGAAAGTCTCCAAGCCTAGACACAAAGCAGTGATTTTTTTTCTATTTCTTCCTTACCCTTCTGAACTGACTGGCTGGCAATAAGCTTGACTTCCTGTAGGATGAGCAGAGAGAATGATTAAGGTGTTGTCGCAGGAGACGTCATGGCGTGGGGCAATGATCACACCACCATATGTTGTTGAAACAATAAGAAGCATTAAGAACATTTTAAAATAACAAGTACAATAGGATTCTAATATTGTCATGAAGAACAAAAACACATACACACACACATGTACACACCCTACATAACGCACACCTTTTCCTAGGGGGGATGAAAGAACAAAATTAATTTCTCCAAAATGTTATCTCTAAATGGTTGAAGTCCCAGTAATTTTTTTTTTTTTTTTACTTTTCATGATTTCCCTTTTTTCCTACAATGATCATAACTTTTAAGGTCAAAATAGCATCTAATCCTACATGGGATATTGTGGAAATTACATGTGGTGATACTTTTGGGTATGGCACAAAACTCAGTGCCTACACAAAGTAAGCATTTGATAAACACCACCTTAAAAATTCCATGCATGAAAATGCACACATATAGAAGTAAGCTACAATGCCAAGGGTAAAATAGTGCCTATACAGACTATCAAAGGGAGATGATCTCAGGAAATATGCGATATACAGAAACAGTGAGTCCTTGGCTTTGTCAATCAAAAGAAAGCATGACATCGTAAATTTAAAATAACATGTACAACAGAAGGGTAAACTGAACATACTTTTTAAAGTAGTGCTTTGTTTTTTCTGCAGCGCTAGAAACTGTGAGAAGGTTTTTCAAAGACTGAGAGATGGAGATACAATTACCCTATCATAACAAAGCTATCACTTTCCAGAACAAAGTACTGCTTTGCTTCCTAAGTCCTCCAAGCTATCTATTCCTAGAGACACTGCTATCATCCAGGAGTGTGTGGGGGACACAGCTAAATTTGGCAGGGACTAATGAGTGACTAGAAGAGAGATCAAGGAGCCAGACATGGTTCCACACTGAAATGAAAGTCCCACAGGGTGACATGACCATTCCAGGTCCCTTCCTTCAGATCATTACACTAAAGAGCTCCAGAGAAAGTCAGCCTGGGAGCAAGGAGGAGATGACCACATGCCTGTGTGAACGCTTACCGCACACACCCAAGGTGGCCCCGACACTTAAATCCAGGTCAGCCCATCTGCTGGGCCCCACCTTGGAAGTGGGTCTTGCCAAGGAGGAAATAGCCCACACAGGCATTCTTGTGGAGAGGTGGCACAGCAAAAGGTAAAACAATAGGATTGTGCTGGTCCCCTCGCTCCTCCTGTCAGTGGATAACACCTGAGCCTCCGTCATCACACCAAAGCTCCTCCGCAGAGACCACTACCAAGAGGAAAAAGCCAGGCGACCAGAGGAAAGTGGTTCTTGAGGACCAGGTGGCCAAGGGACCCGAGCAGGTCTACACCAAGAGGCAGATCCAAGTGTCAAAGTCAGCCTAACTCCTCTGGGAATTCTGTCTTCCACATGGAGCAGTGTACATGTCGCCCTCCTCCATGTCCCTAGTGAAGCAGGAAGACAAATGAATGGCCCTATCTCCCCACATCCAGCACTGTGCTGTGCAAGGTGCCCAGAGATCTGGTACACGCCATTCACCTGCTGCACTGGGCACTCCCTAGAAACAATTTTATTTAACTACAACCTGACAAGTTCTGAAAAGCCTGCAACAAAAACCAAATTACACAAAAGAAGACAGCTAATTGGCAGGGGTTGTTCAAAGGCTGCCCCATGTTCCTCCACTGTGTTTCTCTTCCTCTTCTATCCCAGCCATACACCCACCTGTCACTGGACAGTGACAGAAGATATACCCACCCACACACTACGTGCATTCACAAATCTGTACTCACATGACCCAGAATGCACTTTCAAAGCACTTTTAGAAGAGTTAGTCCAGCAAGAGCCCTCACACACTACTGGTGGAAATGCAAAATGCTGAAACTACTTTGGAAAACGGGCAGTTTCTTAAAAAGTTAAACTTACATTTCCCATAAAACCCAGCAATTCCACAACAAGGTATCTATACAAGAGAAATGAAAACATATATTCACATAAAAGTAAAAAACAGCCCAAATGTCCAAAAACTGGTGAATGGTTAAACAACATATGGTATATCCATAAAATGAAATAGTATTTGTGGCAATAAAAATGAAGGGGTAGTGACGCATGCTACAACCTGGATGAACCCTACAAATATTATGCTCAGGGAAAAGAGCCAAAACCAAAAACCCCATTATAATGATTCCATTTACATGAAATCTTCAGAAAAAGCAAATCCAGAAAGGTAGATTAGTGGTTGCTTGGGGCTGGGACTGGGAAAAGGATTAACTGTAAAAGGTCATGAGAAATTTTATTGTGGTGCTGAAAATATCCTAAAATTGGATTAGAGTGATGCTTGCACAACTCAGTGAGTTTACGAAAAACCACTGAATCACACAGTCAAAATGCGTAAGTTTTGTTATACGAATTGTACCCCAATAAAGCTGTAAGAAAATGTTAAGTGCACAGGCTATTTGAAAATAGGTTTATTCCACTCCTACTATACTCAACAAACTTAAAATGTAATGGAACGTTAACATTTAAAATAAAAAACAAAGAAAGTTAAGCCTTCTGAATGATTTGTGTACTAACCAAGAGCTTTGTGCCTCTAAGGAAAGAAAACCAACCACACTTAATCAAAACTAATTTTCAAGATGTTATCAGATAGTTGATGTAATGTAAAATAGTAAAGAAGTCATTTGAAAATGGTCTAGATTCCACACTCTTCAGAATTACGACTGTCTATATAATAGTATAATAATTAAAACTAGTTTATACCAAGTATATGATGGGCTTCTAAGGTAAAGATAATAATAAAAGGAATAAATGCACTATAATTCCAGATTCTCTCTTTTTAGATTTCACTTAAAGTGAATATAATACCAACAGAACTAAAAGAGAAACAATTTCATGGAAACTTTTTTTGAATAAGTGGGTTATATCTCTGAATCTGGGTAAAAATTTAAAATTTCAAGCTCAAAATAAATTCCTGATTTTAAAATGGTACACACCACCATTTAATGCTTAAAGTAAAAATAGACAATCTTTTAAGAAAAACTGTTTAACACGGTCCAAAATGTTGCAAGAGTACTCTTACAACAGCAAAGACATGGAACCAACCTAGATGCCCATCAGTGGTGGGCTGAATAAAGAAAATATGGTACATATACACTATGGAATACTACACAGCCATAAAAAAGAATGAAATCATATCCTGTGTAGCAAAATGGATGCAGATGGAGGCCATTATTCTAAGCAAATTAATACAGAAACAGAAAATCAAATGCCACATGTTCTCACTTACAAATGAGAGTTAATATTATCATGGGAGCTGGGTACACATGGACATAAAGATAGGAACAATAGACACTGGGATGCCTCAAGAGGGGAGAGAGGGAGGGGGAGGGTAGGTTCACTTTTTGGGTGACAGATTCAATAGAAACCCAAACCTCACCATCACCACATAATAAACCTGCACATGTACCCCAAATCTAAAATTTTAAAAAGAAAAATGTCACAAGGTGACACCTCTAATCTTGCTATAAATACATTTGAAGTAGCCAGAGAAACTGCTATTTTAACAAAAATTTCATAAACAAAATTCAGTAGACATTTTACCGACAAAACAACAAAGACTTTTCAAGTTTGTGATGTTAGAGAACAGAGGTGTAACTTTAACAAATACTTTGATTCTTAAAAAAAAAAAAAAACAGACAAAAACTGTGAAGGAAAGTTACAGAGGGAATAGAATCAGGATGACTGACTGAAAAACACACATTCCGGATACTTCAAAAGACTCTGCCTGAATGCATCTAAGGAAATCAAAATAAAATGACACACACAAAAATTCAGATATTTCTTTGCCACTGATGGAAATACTTTTTTAAAACCACTGAGTCTCAACTCAATCTGATTATTTTTCAAAGAGTAAAATAAACATATCCATATCTTTTTTTAAAAATATATGTTTTTAAAAAGTAGTATGATGTAAACTTCACAGTAGACAAGTTCAAAAAATAATTTAAAATGACCAACTTTTTAAGTCTTTTAAAAATATATGTTTGTCCTGCTTATCAAGGGCTTAACTGGTCATAATTTAAGCTAGAGAGAGAGAAGGAATACTTCCCAGATGGTTTGAATGCTTTTCAAAATTAGGGGATAGAGGTGAGTGAGACTTCCATCAGATTTATACAGCAGTCAACATTCGCTCCTAAATGTGGTGGGAGGAGGGAGAAGAAGGATATTTATTACTATTGGGAATTGGCTTTCCAACACAAGCATTTCCCGAGTGACTGTTTAGTGGTTTGTGCTCATTACCATACCACAAAAACACATTGCTCAGAATCTAAGAGAGAACAGTACTGTGAGTAGATAGACTTCAACTAAACTTCAAGTATGACTTGAGCTGGAAACATGGAGGAGAGTGCTAGGAACTCTCCCCCAGCACTCAGTGACTTCTCATACAAGTCATGACTGTGAGCTCAGTCTTGAAGAATAAGCAGAAATTCACCAGGGAGGAGAGGCATTCCAAGGAAAACAGATTCTAGGCATAAAGGCATGAACGTCGAGAGTAAGACCTGCTCAGGAAACTCAAAAGGGTATTGGCGAGGGCTGAAGCTTTACAGGGAGTTGGGATCTGAATCATAAAGCAACATGGACACCAAGCTGAAGAGGAGCTTCCAGTCACAAAGTGATGTGACCATATTTCAATGTTAGATAGCACACTTGGGAGCAATGTGAAGGATGGTGCAGAATTTCCAGAACTCAGTATTCAATTAGATGCAGGGAGGGTAAGGAGAATCTAGTTATAGGAGGAACAAGTTTAGGAAGAGTCCTGGATTTCTTGGTCCAACTGGGTAAAACGAGACTGCCCTATACAAAAACAGCACACAGGACAGGCATGCCAGTTGAAACATCGGAGTTGAGTTCAAGATGCTTTTAGAAGCTCATGACATCAGATACACAGCTGAATCTACAAAATCTAAAAAGGCTGGGACTACTGTAACTTCCCAGGACAATTTCTACATGCACAATGCTCTTTGGTGACTGTGAAGAGGACTCATGTTTCCTTATCTGATAGACATGTAATGCATGCTTCCCAGATGCAAGAAAATCCACTGAGCATTCAAGAAGGCTTCTGCATGCTGTGGGAAGAACTCCCAGCTTGGCCAAGACCCTCAGATTACAAATCTGGGCTTTGCACCTGCTCTGTCATCTCTAACAATCACCTACCCACTCTGTTGCTCTGTGAAATACACTGCAGGGAGTGTTAAATAAGACCACTGCATGGAAAAGCTTAGCATGATACTAAACATGTAGGCAGTCAGCAAAAGTTGGTAGCCTGCAACATACATCACTCTTGACACTCATAAAGTTTGTGAGCTGGTGAGAAGATGAGATCATGATATAAAATACTGTGAAAATTGATGCCATCCTCTACAAAGACAAAAAAGTGATGGGTAGTCAGAGACAGAGACCACCAATACAAAAGACTTAGGGAAGAACTCCCATACAAACTGAGCCTACAGAATGGGTAGGATTTATTTGTTTGTTTGTTTGTTTTAAGAGATGGGGTCTTGCTCTGTCACCCAGGCTAGAGCACAGTGACATGATCATCGCTCACTGCAGCTTCAACCTTCTGGACGCAAGTGATTCTCCTGCCTCAGCCTCCCAAGTACCTGGGACTGCAGGCATGTGCCACCATGCCTAGTTAATTTTTATATTTTTTGTAGAAATGAGGTCTCATTATTTACCCAGGTTGGTCTTGAACAATCCTCCTGCCTTGGCTTCCCAAAGTTCTGGGATTACAGGCACAAGCAACGGTACTAGCCATGGGATTTTACTAGACATGCAGAGATGAAGACAAACAGGCATTCTAGGTGATGGAGAAGGGTGGGAGAAGATGAGAACAGGCTCCATGAGACAGCCTATCTTTAGATCACACTGGTCAGATGTGCAACTTGAAACAAAACAATGAACCCACAGAAGAGGAACAGCAACTGCCTTCCCGTCACCATTAGGACTTTATGGGATGACATATGCAAGCTCTTCACATAGGACACACAGCGCCTGGAACCACACTCCGCAGAAAGACAGAGACAGACATTGGGGATGGTAATCTGACTGCAGTGGGCAGCTCATGCTGTTGAGAATTGAGCAGAAAGTGGAAAAGATTGCAGAGGTTACATAAAAAGATTTTGGACTTTATTCTACAGGCAAGAGAGGCCCCTGAAGATCTCAGAGCAGAAAGGAAAGATGCATGTCCTCTCTACCTTTCCAAATACCAGATTTTTTATTTACAATATGAGCTGGGAGCTTCAATAATAAAATGATCAGCTTCCCAGTCCATGCATGATGGCACCCGAGTTTTCAATAATTCCACGTAGAGGCTGAAAATATTAATTCTAAACCTGCTCAGAAAATTGGCTGAGCCGGACCTGGTGGCTCACACCTGTAATCCCAGCACTTTGAGAGGCCAAGATGAGAGGACTGCCTGAGCCAAGGGGTTTTTGAGACCAGCCTGGGCAACTTGGCGCGATCTCATCTCTATAATAAATCAAAAATATTAACCAGACGTGGTGGCATGCACCGTGGTTTCAGCTCCATGAAAGGATCACCTGAACCCAGCAGGTTGAGGCTGCGGTGGCCATGAGTGTGCCACTGCACTCCAGCCTGGGTGACAGAGTGAGACTCCAACTCAAAAAAGAAAAGAAAAGAAAAGAAAAACTGGCTGAAACTTGCTTGCACATATTGTTTGCACATGCTTGCACATATTGTTTTATGTGTGTGTGTGTGTCTGTTGTGTCACTGTCACTAAGAAAATATGAAGCCTTTGGGCCATGGAGGCCTTAGAGACAGCATTTGAAACATAAGACCCAGAATACTTACTGATTTTTTATAATATTTCCTATGTATTAATCACAAGTTCAGCACACAGGGGCTGACGTGAGAAACACTGATTAGCTTGCATCTAACACATATATTTATACCCGCACACATACACATACAGTGATTCTCGCATGTTCATGTTCTACCAGGATGACTCATCCCAAGCACTTTTTATAATCCTCGCACGCATAACTCAGATTCTTTGTACATCATGTTTTCATCCATATTTCCAGCCCTTTTCACTCTTCATTTACCACTGAACTCCTACTAGAGTTAAATATAACCAAGTTTCCAGTTGGGATACACACAGCATTTCTTTTCCAAAGAGCTTATGTTGATTTATAATTAGCCTCAAATGTGCTAAGTCTGGTGAGATAGTAGGTATCAAATACTATATAATCCCATGGCCTGGGAAGAGAAGTCCATATTCTTCCTGAAAACTCACTGCAGGAGTGCCCCAATCATGGAGACCACATTATCCAAATGTGAATCCATATCCTCTTCATCCATCCACACCCAAGCACTTAATGGTAACTAGACCAGCAATTCTTTTTTCCAGACGCTCATTAAGGATCTACTATTTGTCAGGCACTATGAGGAGCCAGGTTAATGTGTCTTGGTGTCCACCTTGAAGGAATTCTCAGTTAAGTGAGGGAGACATACCCATTTCCAGTTGATAGTGAAAACTCAATTAAACTAGACTTGGTTTTTAGGAGCCCAAAGGAGGGAGATATGTTAATATGATATTAAAAGGTTTATCAAATTTTACTTCCAAATCCCAATTCTAAGTTCCCCCAGAATGTGCGTGCTGAAAATGTCCAGACCAAATCATCCAGGAAGATTTCCTGAGGGAACTTGTACCTCCTGGCATCTTTCCTACTGAACTTTGGTTTGTGCCACCTTGATTCCTAAAGCAAACAAATCCTCTCACCAAGGAAAGACACGAGGGCCATGACATTTGGCTAGAACTCTCTAGCTTACTAGTGAACATGTGTGAGCAAATATCTAGCTTGCATTCAAATGCTGTCTTCATCCTTTATCTTAGACTCCTCATACTCCAACAACTCCAGGCCCAGCTCTGGCAGAGGAGAGGAGAAATGAGTGACTGACAACCTGACTGAATGAATTATGAGACCAGTATCAGGCAATAAGAACTCACTGTGGGATGCCCTCTTCCCCAAGGCGGGTCCCACAAACAAGAACCCTCTCCCAATGCCAGCCAGAAAACCTAAAAATGTGACTCTAAATTTCCCTCCACCTTTCTATGTAAAAATTGTCCATAAAGAAATTATCTGACCTGCCTTGTTTGTCCTAAGACCCCCCCACTCTACACCCCATTCCTGCCTTCACCCAGAAGGAAGGAATGCTGCTTGGGAAGACCTAGAATCATCTAGACAGATAGACAGGTCTTGCAGGATCCCCTCATCTATTAGCACTGGCTCAGACAGGCCTTAGAGCATTTAGACAAACAGGCGTTGTGGGGTCCCCTCCTCTATCAGCACTGGCTCAAAGAGACCAAGGAGCATCTAGACAGGCAGGCCTTGTGCAGTCCCTTCACCCGTCAGCAATGGCTCAGAGAGGCCTAGGAGCATCTAGACAGACAGGCCTTGCAGGATCCCCTCCATCTGCTAGCATTGGCTCTGACCCTTTTTAGTCCAATCCTGTTTCCACACAGCTATCCAAGCTTTATTGAACCTAAAATGGACAATTTCCCCTGGATCTCTGAAGGGTCCTATGTAGACACGTTAATACATTTGTGTGCCTTTTCTCCTATTCATCCTCCTTTAGTGAGCTGATTTTTCAGCAAATTTTGAGTGGCTAAGTGGAAGCCTCCCCCAGTGTCAGCTAACTGGGAAGGTAAAAGCATCTTGGCCCTCAAGAGTTAATGTCACTCCTAATAATTCAAAGTGGTATAAATCTCAGAATCTGTTTTTTTCACTTAACATTCTAAGTGATTTTTCACTTCATTAAAATTTTTCAGCATGTGTAATTTTAAAAGCTATGCAAATATATTAATGCATGATTACATCATAATTTATCTAACCATTCCCACTAATTGAAAATAGCCTAATGATCCTTGTGTTTCCCATTTTTAAGAATAGTATCATGGAGAACATCTTTGTGAATAAAGTTTTGCATGGATTTTGATTACTTCTTAGAACTGAAGCCAGAAATGGAAATAAGAAGATCATATATGTAAAATGTTTTGATGATGTACTGACAAACTGCTTCTTTAAAAAAAAAAAAAAAAAAAGGCAGTTGGGTGCAGTGGCTCATGCCTGTAATTCCAGCACTTTGGGAGGCTGAGGCGAGAGGACTGCCTAAGTCCAGGGGTTCGAGACCAGCCTGGACAACTTGGCGACACCTCGTCTCTATAATAAATCAAAAAACTATCCGGGCATGGTGGCACTTGCCTGTGGTCCCAGCTACTTGGAAGGCTGAGACGGACAGATCACCTGAGCCCAACAGGTCGAAGCTGCAGTAGCCGTTAGTGTGCCATTGCACTCCAGCCTGGGCGATGGAGTGAGATTCCAACTCAATAAAAAAAAAAGAGACTTAAATTCATTCTGACTGCAGGATATAAAAGTATTAGTTTTACTGGATATTTGCCAGCATTAAGTATTCTTAATTTTTTCTAATCAATGCTAGTTTGCTACCCTAAACATAACTTGATAGTATAAATAATTTACATTATAAATGTAAACAATGCCCTTTGCATCTAACAGTTTCAAAGACTAGAGAACACAGGAAATCTGCTATGTAGATGGGATTTAACTTGGAAAATGATGCTGGTTTATTTTGAGAATCTACAGACAGCCTCAGACATATTTATCCTTCCTGCTAACCTTCTCACAAGCAAACGTAGGGCCTTCCACTTGGGATATTTTCATATTTAATGAGATCCTGGGGCTTACTTTATACTCTTAGACTCACCAACACATTAAAATGCATGCATATTTAAAGAGACAAAAGTTAATAGAAAAAGTACTTACCATACACTTAACATTAATGTTGACCAAATCCCCAATACCTCCTTAAAGCACTCAAGTTCTTGCAGAAAGTTTATTTCCTCAAGGATTTTATTTAACCTCATTGTTCTGAAGTATTCTTAGCTAAGGATTACACTGCATGACCTTTCAGAGAGACCTGACTTTGCTGCAACTAACCTCTCATGTGTATTACCTTTCTAGATTTCTACTCTTTTCTACAAGCATGTGATAGCAAATGGAATCATGGGTCTAGGATTCCATTTTGCTTCCATTTCTACCACATATTTTGCTCCAATGTCAAGCATCCTCAAAAATGTTCTTCCCTGAGGAAAAAAAAAGATGAAAGATGACATAAACCCTTTGCTCATAATTAAAATTACATAATGAGTGATACTACCTCTATAACTCCCTGTAGTAAGAATCAAATGAGGTAATACAAGTGAAAATGCTGTAAACAACTCCAGAACTTCAAGTTTTTTACTAAGATCCAACATTTAGAATATCAATTTTTTTCCTTTTTCCTTTTTTTCTTTTCTAAGTAAATCCAAAGCTCAATTTCCTGTTCCATGATTACAAGGCCACATGGGTATTAGCAGTAGGCTGGTCCTCATTGTGCATTGTACGTACATACACACCTAAAATTTCACACAGTTAAAGGATAGGGGCGAGTCAAATAATTTGCACAGAAAAGAAGACCAGATACTACATAAGTAATTGTTGCTGCCCCTAAAAGAGTGAACGGTAGACTTCTGGTTTCAAAGAAAAGTAAAATTCCAAAAACATTTTGCAGACTAATATAAAATAACAGATTTTTTATTTTGTCAAACAATGATTTTTTTAAAACTAGCACAATTAACACCGTTTTATCATTTAATTATTTAAGTTGAATAACCTAAGCTTTAGTAAAAACCAGTCCATTTCCTGTGTTTTTCTAAGTCCATGAAAAGCTTATCTCAGAACAGCACTTGAAAAAGACCTACCTAGATGACCTTGGGTTTTAAGGACAACTGCGATTCTCTCACATCCCCACTTCATGTCCACATTCCCCTGCTCCTTTCTCCTTCCATCCTCCACCCCATCTCTGTCAACAAGGTCAACTGCCTATCCAGAACTCAACACTTAGAAACCAAGGTCAAGGCCAGAGTGGTTGTAGGAAAACAAAGCCCTTAGAGGAGCAAGTGAGCTTGTTTTCCCGTCCTAATTGGCTGGGTTAAATAATTTCCAAGAGTACAGATTTTTCTCTCTGGAATGTAAAAGGCAGAGAAGTATAAAGGAGAAAGACAAAAGGAGTGTAATTAAGGAATGTTTGGAGGGTGGTTCTTTTCAGAAGTTGAAGAAATAATAACACAGAATTTTCATGCAATAATAAAAAGTACTCTGGTAGTAATGGCAGAAACACATTTTCTATGTCTCTTTCATGAAAATGTAAAATATCAGAATAACTTTGTAAAATTATAAGTTATAAAAGGCAACTAATACTTTTCAAAACTGTCTTCTCTCGGTGAAACTCCTTTTAAATGTGGAGTGGTATTAAAGAGATAGTTGAAAGAGATGCCACAATTACATAAATTGACAAAAAAGAATTTTTTGTTTTAGGAACAAACTACCAATTCTCAAATTAGAACCAAAAGCCTAAATTCTCCATGTGTTTTGCATTTATATTTATGAGGGCACCATTTCCCCAATTTTAGAATTTTTAAAAATACTCTTCTAAAATTTAAAAGACTCTCAGGTTTTAAACCCACAAACACTATCACAAATCAAAACATTAAGTCACTGGGGTTTACTTCTAATTAAACATAGGGGAAAACAGTTTCTTTTGGTTTGGAGACATGAATAAGACATTTCTCTTGAGCACTCAGTGGTGTTCATTGCATAATTTTCCCAAGTCAGAAGCAAAAGCAGTCTATAACATTTGCTAAACTTGTGGTTGTGTACATTCCCAAAGCAAAGTTTTCTCCTACAGCGATGTAGCTTACAAGCAAACAATCACTCAACACTGAGTTAAACATGTTCAGTATAAAAACCTTGACTGTCCTTGAATCCAGCTCACATAGACTATTTTTTAAATACTTTGAAAACAGTCCTGGTTCTTATATGAAAAAAATTGTCAAAAATATGATATTCTCATGTTGTGTAAATACTATCTCAATGGTCAATAACAATCATAATGTTTTCTTGTAATGTATGTCTTCATTATTTGTCTGCATCTCACCAACTTTGATAACCTAGAATTGGTTGTTCCAACCTAATCAAGCTGTACATCACCCTCAAATGGATATTTAAGGTGAAAATATGAATAAGGAGATTACCATGAAGTTTCCCTCCCTCACAGAGAAAAATGTGCTCCAGATAAAGTCAAAAAGGAATGTATTATCCAGTTCACATAATTGAGGGTCCCTACAGGACTCAAGACATTTCCAACTTCGTATGGTCCAAGAGGAAAATGAATACCAAGGTGTTCTGGAAACAGCCGACTTGTGTGTATTGCACATAACTGCCCCATGGTGTCAGTGAGGGTGCCCACTCCTCTTCCTTTCCACTTCTGGATAATCCCCTCCTTCCCTCCCATCTACAGCGCCCAGGTCCTGCTGCTCCTCCACCCTTCATGCAACACTGTGTGCCAGGCTTTGTTCTAAGGAACAAAGGTGAGCAGAAGCCACAGAGGCCTGACTCAGTGGAGCCCATGTGGGGCTGTCTACCCAGCCCGGGCTCTCCTGACACAGATGTGGCGAGGGAAAGCTCAGCAACGTTCAGACACTGACCTGTTCAACATCTACAAGTGCAAGCTAGGAGTGCAATGTGCATCTCAATAGTTGAATATGTTCTGTTCTCTATCCTGGCCCTCATCATGACTAAAAGACTAGATTTGAATGGAAAATTCCAGCAGAAGCCACAGGTGCTGGGAGTGACAAGTCCCCTTCTCTTTCCACAACCAGCTCCTCCAGCACCACCAGGGTCTCATCCCTGCATGCTCATGGGCACCCAAGCCACTTCAAGCTCTGTCCACATTCCAGCAAATGGCTGCTCCTTGGACACCCCTGGGACTGCACTGGACCCCTGGATTGTGCACTGGCTTCCCGTCTGTCCCCAGAAAAACCCCATAGAGAAGGTCAAGCAGGCTCTAGAAGCAGCTGGGTGTTTAGGAGCAGGGGAATCCTATACCCAGAGTCTCCCATAGGGTGTTTCCGAAGGCAGGGCATGGGCTCCAGGTGGGTACATTCCCTTGGTCCTATAGGTGCCTTGTCCTGTGCAGAGGGGCAGGATAGAAAAGGGCCAGAGGGAGGGAAGGGCCTCCTGCCCAGCCGTAAGCACGGCAGTGTGTTCACAACACGCAGAGGTAGATGAGGGTTTTCCGTGTCAGTCAAGAGCAGCATTGAGAAGCACAAGGAGAACAGGAGCCAGGGATGAGGAAATGCCACCAAGTGCTCTGCCTCTCCCACCCACCCTATGGGCCAACAACAGCAAGGAGAGGAAAAGGAGAGGCCCCTTACTCCCCACAACAGCAGGTTACGACCAAGGAAGCCGACGAAAGAGAGAGAACGAGAAAGGATGGGAACTACTGATGTTATGAAGACTCTGCTCCAGGCCAATCCAGCCCATCTGAAAGGGATACAAACATGAACATGGACATGGTCATCTCACGTGTAAACGGAACATGTGAAATGTTGTTTATTAAATCATACCCCCCAAAAAATCCCACAAAGGGCTCTGCTGGGCCCTTTGTGAGACCCACGGGAGAGCCACCAGCTCTTCACAGAGGCCTCTCACCTGGGAGCAGCCCACACCTACCTCCTTACAATGGGCCAGAGGCCACACACGGCCTGGCTGGTGGTACCGGGACATGGTGGCCCAGCCCCACACAGGGATGCGGTGCACTCTCTCCTGGGTCCACCTGGACATACCCACGGGATGATCCCACCCAGCAGAAGCCCCATCAAACCCCCAAGCCAGATGCTGGTGGGAGCTAGCTCAGGCGATCACAGTAGCTGACCCTCTTCCTCTCCCACTGTCGACCTACCAGACAAATGCTGGGGCTTCAAGGACATGGCCACAGGCCCATACTTGTGGGCTCAGCCAGCCTCTCCCACAGTGTCACATCCCAGGTTCCAGCACGTTCCATCTGCACTTTCACACCCACAAGGATTCCAGACCCCACTCTTGTTCCTGACACAGCTCCTTCATTTGACTTGAATTCACTGCTTACCTGAGTTACCTAGGACAGAGAAGTATGACCAGCCCCTGTGTGGTGCGCTCAATACTGGAAGGAGTTTTCAAACATGTCTGCAGGCTCTGGACTATGCTTTCTGCACAGATTATCTCACTAGCTCTTCACAAAACTTTACCAACCACAGTTACTAGCCACATGTTTCTAGGCTGAAAAAACTGAGCACAGAGAAATAAAGCCAGTTACCCGAGACCACAAAGCAAGAAAATCTCTGAACACACCGGCATAGCCTGTCTCTGTGTGTAAGGCTGCCAAGTCCCTCTCTCCCAAGCACCTGTGTCTCCTGCCAGCACAAGTAACTGAGTCCAGAAGTTCTAGTACCCGCCAGCAGGGACGTCAGCACACCCAGCTCTACCACACCTTGAGCAGGCTTCTGGGGCTCAAACACAATAATAAAATATCATAAGAATAGCCATACTTTTACAGTTTAAAAAGAACTTTAAAATAATGTTTAAAAACCAAGACACCAGAAAGAATCATTAGACAAGAACAGCAATTAATGAAAGAGAAAACAAAGAAATGAGACTTGACTAATAAACCAAAAGAAGATACTTTGGGCAGGCACGGATACTTTGTCAAGGCTGAGGAACCCTGACTTAGGGAAAATAAGCAACATTTAAAATGAGAAAAGGGTGGCCAGGCACGGTGGCTCATGCCTATAATCTCAGCACTTTGGGAGGCCAAGGTGAGAGGATTGCCTGAGCCCAGGGGTTCGAGACCAGCCTGGGCAACTTGGCGAGATCTTGTCTATACAATAAATAAAAAAAGTCGCTGGGTGTGGTGGCATGTCTGTGGTTCCAGCTACTTGGAAGGCTAAGGCAGAAGGATCACCTGAGTCTAGCAGAACAAGGCTGCGGTGGTTGTGAGCATTCTACTGAACTCTAGCCTGGGCTTCAGAGTGAGACTCTGACTCAAAAAAAATGACAAAAGGTCTAGGGCCATAAAGACCTGAAAATAAGATAAAATATAAAATAAATAAAATAAGCAACGAGACATAACAGCTAATTCAGTACTAAGAGAGTAGTTCAGGTTTATACTAATACATTTGGAACTCCAACCCAGGTGGATCATGCTCTAGGAAAATATGTATGCACTAATTCACTCCGTGATTATTGACTGAGGGCCTTCTATCTGCCAAGCTCAGGGGCTATCGTGGTCAACAAAGCAGACGGAGTCCCTCCTGTTGTGGCTCTTTCTTTGGAGAGCAGGGTTGAGGGACAGAAATAATAAAGTAAATAGCAGGTCCTATGTGCTAAGTGTTGTGAAGGAAGAGGCAGATGGCTGGGGAACAAGAAAGGAGTGTGTCTCCAACACAGCAGCCAGGGGAGATGGAGCCATGCCAGTCCAGCAGGAAGGGCCAGCCAGTGCTCTGTGTGTTCAAATTCAGCAGAAGGGAGCCACAGAGATGGCACGCTCTGATGTGCATTTTAGACTCATTCTAGGTCCAAACGGACCCAAACGAGGTGGAAAAGACCATATATCTCAATACCTATGGGAAACATTAGGAAAATTCTTTTTTAAAAAAAGTTCTGAAAAAAATGGGTCCAGATGGCTTTAGAGGTGAGATCCATGAAGCCCTTGAAGAAGAGATCCCCCTCATGTAGATAGACCACAAAACACACTCGAAACCATTCATTATCTCTGTTAAGGGGAGTAGTACCCAACTTATAGAGGGAAAAGCAAGCTGAAGGGTGTTGTTATATAATATTACCAGCTCTTAGAACTCATACATGTAGAGCAGTGGTTCTGCATCAGGGATGATTTTGTCCCTAGGGTCACTTAATAGCATCTGGGGACATTCTGATCATCATTCCTGAGATGGCTGCCTCCGGCAATCAGTAGGTAGAGGCCAGGGATGCTGTTAAATACCCTACAAAGAAGACACACAGGAGAGCTTCCCACAACAAATCACCCAGTCCAGAATGTCAAGGCTGAGGACCCCTGACTTAGGGAAACAACACACCTAACTCCAGATCAGAGTCCATCATTCTACCACCCTGCATCCCTACTGCTGAATTCAAACATCATTTCTGTGGAAAAAGTAAATTTTGAATTCCAAGTAACCAACTGTAAGACTTACCTAACCCAACAGTCATGATGAAGAAAGAGAACCGCTCACTGTTCTTTCCCCAGTAGAAATACTCTTTCAGCAGTGAGGAAAGTCAACACATTCCATCCACACCAACCAAGGGCCAGGCAATGTAAGAGCAGTTCGTCTACCAAAGCAAGTGTCCAGCTCATTTTCTCCTGGGACATGAACATTCCTCTTTGACCCCAATGTGCTCTAAAGACCTGGGTTCATTGCTTTAAACTGTCCTGGAAACTTCTATAGCAGACTAGTGTGTTTAAATACTGCTTGCTTATGTTATTTATACAGTTTAAGTATAGGGAGGACTGGACTACTTTAAAAAATAGATTTAAAAATTTTTTTTTATTTTAAAGATATGGGGTACAATTCAGTATTAGGTGTATAAGTGGTCATTGCACAGGTAAAGTTTGGACCTCCCTTTGGTCCTCACTTTGCCTGGTTTGAGAGAAAGTACCATTATTGATGTTATTGCCCCCCCCCCACCCTTCCCCATTCCCTGGCAGTTTCCAGCAACTGCCAATCCCTGTATTATGATAAATGTTCAGAGTCCACTTATGAGTGAGAACATGTGGTACTCAGTTCTTTGTTTCTGTGATAAATCACTGAGTATTATAGATTCTAAATCCATCCAAGTTGTTGCAAAGTCCATAACTTTGTTCTTCTTTATGGCTGCATAATATTCCATGTTATGCATGTACCACATTTTTTTTTTTATCTAGTTCAGTTTCGATGGGCACCATGGTCGGTTCCATGTTTTTGCTATTATAAACATGCGTGTGCAGGTATCTTTTTTGTAGAGTGATTTAAGTTCCTCCAGGTATATTCCCAGAAGGGGAATTGCTGGGTTGTATGAAAGGTCAATTTCTAGTTCTTTTAGGAATCGCCACACTGTTTTCCACAGAGGTTGAACTAGTTTGCATTCCCACCAACAGCGTAAAAGCATTCCCTTTTCTCCGCATCCTCACCAGCATCAAAAAACAGATTTTTTCCATCTCTCTGCAGCTGTTTCTAAAAGAGCACTGATTTTGAAAAATGAAAGGAGACACAAATCTATGACTTCACTTTTCTTTAGCTAACTCTCTTGACCCACTTTTCTAACCTGTTTTCTACTCCTTTACTGCAATAACAGAGGGGAGAAAAGAGCAACTAAGAAGCCATCTGGGTCAGACAGAGCAGCCTGGGTTTACCACCCCTGGGTGTGTTCAAGACACACAAGCTATCTCCACCCTCCCCTGGTGCAGCTAAAAATGCAAATTACAGGACTAAATTGTGAGACCTTTTCTTTAAGAGCTGGTCAGAGAAAACTACTGGGTTCCTGCTGCTGCGTGTTGGACTTTCAGAGTACAAGGTTTACAATAAGCCCCAGGGTGCAGAGGGCTGTAGAGGATGGGTGGGAGAGCATCAGAAGAAAGAACAGTATTTTGGTTCTGGAGCAATTTAACTCCCTCATCTCGGTCTCCCACTGGAATCTGTGAGGATGTGCAAATCACCCCACCAGCCCCCCACCTGTCCTCTGCCTCCATCTCTCCATCCCCTCATCCCCCAAGATACCTCAGTAGAAGGTAGGCTCTCTCATCCTTTCTTTCTCTCCCCCTCCATTTTCCCTATCCTTGAAGAGAGCTTCTTTCTTTTCTTCAAGATTTCTTTTAGTGAATATTTTCATCTCAAGCATTCACATAACCACAATTATTACTCTGTAAAAATTAAGTCTACCAAACTCAGGAAAAAAGTAAGTCATTAAATGTTTAAATAAGCATCCAGCTAAATTGCAGGAAAATAAAAATGGTTTAATAGGATTGTGGGGTTTTCTTTTTCTTTCTTTTTT
>CAUYQG010258705.1:0-28754 GCA_963574415.1 Tarsius wallacei
CGCTACCATGCCCAGCTGATTTTTTGATTTATTGTAGAGATGAGGTCTCACCAAGTTGCCCAGGCGGGTCTCGAACCCGCGGGCTCAGGCAATCCACTCACCTCAGCCTCCCAAAGGCGCGGGATTACAGGCTGAGCCACCAAGCCCGGCTCCTCTGTTTTTTCATCTAGATATGGGGGAAGACGCTAGTGAGCTTTTATGAGGTTATGCATATAGAATGGTACAGGTGCTTGGTTAGTGTTGTCTAAGGTCAGACACACACATTTCAATACAGGGAGGCTGTGTCCTCGTATGACTCTTCCATGGCTCCTTTTGCCTCTAGAATAAGGTCCACGTGGCGTTTTAAGTCCTCACGCCCCAGTCTTACCCACGTCTCCAGCCTCCCCTCTCACCTGTGAGCCCCCACTGGTCCCGGGAGGCACCATGTCTTCTTTGCAGCTGTGCTCTTGGCATCTGTCCCTCGCCTTGGAGGGGGTGAAGAGATTGGGCAGCCTCCTTCTTGGTCCACCCCGCCTCGGTCTTCAGAAGTCAATCTCTCCAGGAATTCTTGCTGACCTTCCAAGACAAGTTTCACTGCCTCTGAGCTTGTTCCTCTCCCCCCTCCACTGAGCCCTATGTCAAGGGCTTACGTGCAGGTGTTTCATTTTGGGAAGCCATCCCAGGGTGGACCTACCGGAAAGGGCAAACCAGGAAGAGGAGGAGAAGCCCAGCCAAGAATATGTCATCGGGCTGGTTGCAGCTGTGAGCAGCTGGGAATGCTGGGGTTTTCTGGGTATGTGGACCCTCATGAGCTGGCATGGCTGAGCGGGCTCCTTTGGCTGTCCAACCCATTGAGTGGTGGCAGAGGGGCCCTGGGTTCGGTGCTATAAGGGCATGACTGTGGACAGCTGATGGTGGCAGTGATAGTGGGAGCACATGGTGGGCCCGGAAGAAGTGGGGCGAGGCATGAAGATGTCTGGCCCCCTGCCCCTCTTCCGTCCCCTCCACTGCTCATCCCCCCTCACCTCTTGTCCACTCACCACCCAGCTCTGCACCGTCTGTTTGTCTGTCTTGTCCCCAGGAGACTGTGACTCCTTGTGAGTTACTACTTACTATATACTCAGACTCCATGGAGTGGTTGGAAGAGTCTACATTTCTAAATTAATGCTTGCCAAATGAGAGAATGAAGGAATGAAGGAGGCCTGGGGTCTAGTGCTCTTACAACAAGCTGGTTTATCATGTGCAAGAGCCCTGACCCTGTATCATCAGTCTGAAAGTGAGCTAGGTCTGGAGGTAGGACTTCTGAGGGGTGTGGTATGAATATCCGGGGGGCTGTTTGCGGAGGGCAGCCCCTGCCTAGGTTTACAAATGGCCTCTGCAAAGCATGACCTCAGTGAAGTCTTGAAGTGGCCATGTGAGCCACCGCGGGTTCGGTTTCATCTCTCTGCAGGGCCACAGGTCCTGGAAGCAGGTGGGGCAGCTGGCATCATCAGCAAGGCACAGAGGTGTCTGGATGCACAGTGACAGATAGCTGCGACCTGAGATGCAAGAAAAGACGGTCAATGCCACCACAGTATGGACACGACTCCTCTTAAGACTCAGAACTGTATAGGTGGCATGAGGCTTTGTCAATGACTCCTCCAAGGAGGTGGTTTTACATATATCGGATCTTAGTGCCTGCCTGAGCCTCAGAGCTGAGATTTGACCAATGGGTCCTGACTCCTGGCCTGACGTACTTATCTCCTGTGTGCGCCAGATACCGTGGAGCTGGCTAGTGTTCTTAAAGAGATTTTGCATATTGCTTTAGTTGGGATTCTCCAAAGAGTGGACGGTGTCACAGGACGTGGGCATCGGTGGTTTATTTGGAAGAGAGTCTCAAGAAGCAGGCTTAAAATGACAAAAGAATAGGTCTAGAAGGGGGAATGCCAATATCAGGGTGCTCCAGGGAGGCCACTGCTGTGGACAGCAGCACTCAGTGTCACTAGGACTCCTCTTTGAATCGTCCAGGGGAAGGCTGAGAGTTGGCATGGGTATCTGCTGGCTCTAGGCCCCAAAGTCCCTGTTCCTTTCTGTGTGCAGGCTGAGTGATCCCCTGCAGTGTTGGGGAGGCCGAGAGACAGGCTAGAGAGGCTTACTTGGTTGGGCTTGAAGGAAGGTGCTGGCAGGGCAGGGTGAATCGGAACACGTGCAAGACTGTCCTCAGAGCTGAAATCAAAGGTGGCGAATGGGATGTGATGCAGGACTCTCGGGGTCAGACACGCACCTCACGAGCCCCGCAAGGATTTTTACTAGGGTGTCCCTCATTGGACCCCGTGAATTGTTCAGGGATCCTTACCCAAGTTGCCGCAATCTGGCATCACAGCCACTCAGCATTGCCTTTGTCAAACCTTCCTGCTGGTCCATGCCACTCTCTAACCAACTGCCCCGCGTGTTCTGAGTCTGAGAAGCATCATCAGACAGGGTGCTCTGGCTGCAGGCAACAGAAAACAGCCCCGCTCACCTAGCCACGAGGGGTTTGCCCGAAGGACCTCAAGGACTCTCAGGATCAATGGGAAAGCTGGAGACACAGACAGGGGAATGGGCTAGAACCAAGAAAGGCGGGCTTGGTCTCAATTAGTACCTGCCCTATGGCGATCAGAGATCTCTTGGGACTCTAGTAGAAACAAGCTAGCTCCTCAAAAGGAAGATGACAAAAATGTAAACAGTTAGCATCTGACATAGCAACACCACTTCTAGGTATATACCCAAGGTAAATGAAGATATATGTCCGCACAGAGACTTGTACACAAACGTTTGTAGCAGCATTCTGCACAGAAGCCCCAAAGGGCAAACAACCCGGAAGTCCATTAACTGATAAATGGATAAATGCAATGTGACATTTCCATTCCATGGAATATTATTTTGTCATAAAAAGGAATGAGGTACTGATATATGCTACACCCTGGATGAACCTTGAAACCATTATGCTCAGTGAAAGAAGCCAGACACAAAAAACCACGTATTACAATTTCATGCCTTTGAAAGCCAACAGCAGGCAAATCTATAGACTTGGAAAGTAGATTAGTGGTTTCCTAGGCCAGGAGTGATGGGGGGGGGGGATTGAGGGAATAATAGCTATTGTGTCTGGGGTTTCTCTTCAGATGAAAATCTTCTGATTGCAGTGGTGATTACACAACCTGGAATATGCTGAAAAATCATGCTCTCCACATGGGTGAATTATATGGCTTGTGAACTGTACCTCAATAAAACGATTCATTTAAAAATCAAGACTTGGGTGGTGTTTATGTGACATGTTGAGTTCCCTCATGGCTTTGCCCACGTGTCTATGTGAAAGTTACCCTAACAATAAAAGAACAGCAGGGTGTGGCTAGGATGGGACAGGTTGCTAGACACCCAAGGCCACAAATGTTGTTTCTCTTTTTCTAGCAATTTGTGCAATTTATACAGTTCTAGATATTTCTACCTATTGATGCTGGACGTGGGGGAAAGACTCGAGGGTAAGTTCTTTAGTAGAGCCCAGCAGCTCCTTCAGTCTTTATGGGCTGAGGTCACAAGGGCCCAAGACCCAGGAGGAAGAAAGACGTGACTATCTCCCAGGACCAGAAATCCAAGTGCTTCTTAACCGTCTTGTGACCCAATGTGGGGGATACTGTATTGGACAGGGGCTGATTTTGGAGGAACAGCATCATATTGGCCTCTAGGAAGAGACCGACAGTCTTGATCAACATGTCCGGGGAGTGGCCACCCTCTTTGGGTCCTGTGTGACATTCAAACTCATGAGCACAACATTCTCTCCTGTCACTGGTGGCCCTGGGGGCGTCTCTCTCTTTGCAGTGTCATTCTGTACTGCGCAGGCTGGGGATTGGTCACTTTATTAGGAGAAGGTTCAAGGCACATGGCAGCTCGATGTCTTGTCTAAAGGCACCCCTCATGCCTGGCCCAGGTGACGTCTTCCTGCAGGGGTGCTTGAAGCAGCCATCCCTGGGGAACCTCCCAGATCTCATCACCCCTCTTCCCATCTTCCATGGGGGTGCAGCAGCCAATATTCTGGGCCCGGGCTCAGCACCCATACCCAGGTCTATGGAATTGGCCTCCTCCTCCCAGCCCTCTTTGCCTCCACACATCTCAGTCAACTGGAGTAGCTGTGCCCAGGGAAGACCTTTTCCTATCTGAACTAGGTCCTGTGGGGGGTTCTGGAAACTAATTCTGCAGTGACGGAGTCATGGAAGCAGGCAGTGTACAGCTCAGGACATGCTCACCTGAGATCTTTTAGAACAGATCTTCCTGCCTGTGGATCCAGGGGTTAATTTGGCTGGAAGCTCAGAGCCCTCGAGACAGCTTCTGTTCCAGAGACTGTCTAGCGCCTTGCAGACGTGCTTTGATTTCCTTTTTCACAAAGTGGGCACTTTTTTTGCCTTGGGCTTTGAGGGGTCACAGCGAGCGGACTCTGGAAACTGGATAGTTTAATTGGGCACCAGGGTGGGGGACGTGCTAGACACAAAGGAGGGACGATGAGCAGGGGGCAGCCAATCATGGCGCCAATACCATCAGGGACGCCTGATGAGAAAGTGAGTTGGCATTGTGTTGTCATCTGCTGATCTACACTGAAGGTGATTGTTCTCTTTTAATTTCACAGCCCAATGTAGGTGGGCCTGTGGGAGGCCCGTCAGAGGAGGAAGGAGAGACAGGAGAAGAGAGAATGGCAAGTCGTGAATGCGGTACAGGAAATACCAGGGGTCTTTGTGAATTCTTAACAAAGCGTCTCCAGCAGAGGAAGGTGGAGCAGGCACCTCGCACGTGTTGTGCCTCGATTATGAGCTTTGCAGACATGGATTTGGTCATCATCACACACCTGTGTGGTGACATTTATGATCCTTGTTAGAAAAATGGCCCAGAGAAGTTAAGATGTTCAAGAGCTGCATCTGTTATAAGTGATGGGACCAGTATTGAAGCCCAGGAGCAACCAACTCCGAGGCTAGTCAATCCTGAAAAGACATCAGGTTCTAGAACATTCTGCATGTTCCTTGTACTCACTCCCTTTTGACACCACTCCACACAGGGAATCTCGCCTCCTTCTCACAAGCACTCTGCAAGGTGGGTGCTGCGGCCCCTGCTTTATGGGTTCAGAGAGGCGTGTCAGGCAGGCAGTTGGCATTCTTTCCAACAAATCTAACCCCCTTCTTCTTTGCTGCTTGAGAGATGCACTAAGTCTAATTTTCAGAAGCACTCATCTCTCTCTTTTTATTGTTCCAGGAAACTGCTTGAAAGCTTTGCTGCCCTTGACGCAGTGTTCCAGGTCAGCTCACATTCTAGAAGCATCTATGACTGAGGGTATTTTAAGAGCGGGTGAGACAGGCAGGGAAATTTGGAAAGCAGCCAGTTCACTGACACTTGTCTTCTAGGGGAGTGGTGGCCAATAGGGAGGATAGCCGGAAGAAAGATTTTTTTTCTTTCTTTAGAAAGAACATCACTGCTTCTGAAAATACAGACTGGAGGTGAGAAAAAGAGAAATGTTAACCTGATAATAAAACCTCTTCTATGTGGGTGTGTGCTCTACCTTTGCTACTGTGAGTGTGATATCTCAACCATCAACATCATGGGAGCTCTTTAGAAAGGCAGATCCTGAAAGAGACCTAGGTTGGAATCTGTTTTTTAACAAGGCATCCAGGTGACAGGTGAGTCCTATGCATGACCATTGGAGCAGCCCTGGTCTCTGCCATTTTAGCAAAGCACACACCTGTGCATCTACTTCCCACCTCCATAGAAATTGCACAATAGCACCTTCCATGGGGACAGCTCAACACTGAATGTATCACTCTCCCCCTAACGCCCTCCTCCCTCTGTCTTCCTATTTCCACAGCTCTGTCTCCTCCCAGGGCCCAGGGCCCAGCCAGAGACATCATTTCCTCCTGCTCTGTGTCTTCTACTCCTAAGTCCAGGTGACCTCCACATCCTAAATACCTCTTGGTTGGTGCACTTGTGCCTGTCCCCTCTGCCACTGCCATATTCTCTAGATGCCTCACCTGGGTTTTCTGACAGTTCTCCACACGGGAGCCAGTGTGCTCTTCCCCCTATACAAATCTGGCAGTGTCACCCCCATCCCCATGCCTCTAAAGCCCTCTTGTCCTCTGCCACCCTTTGAATGTGGCCCGAGCCTGGAAACTACATGCCAGGCTTTTCAAAAGGATTTCAAGTTCTTGATTCTCTCTGTATAAATGATGTTTTTCTTTGACTGCTTTGCAGTTTTTTTTTCTTTATCATTGGTTTCAGCAATTTATTTATGATGTATCTTGGTCTGGTTTCACTTGTGTTTAACCTACCCAGGGTTTGTTGAGCTTTTTGGGTGTGTCAGTTTATACACTTCATCAAATTTGGAAATGTTCGGTCATGATTTTATCAATTCTTTTTTTTTTTTTGCCTTTTTCCTTTTTATGCTTCTGTTTGACTGTTTGGTATCATTCCAGCACTCACTGAGCTCTGCTGGTTTTTCAATATCTGTGCTTAGGATGCATTGATTCTCCAAGTCTTTAAGTTCACTGGTGTTTTCCTCTACAGTATCTAACCTACTGTTAATACTATCTAGTGAAATATTCATTTCAGATATGATGTTTTTTAGCTTTAGACGTTCCATTAGCTTTTCCTTGCAGCTCTTACATTTCTCCTCATTGTGGTCCTTTTTTCCTTTAGTTGCTTTAATATCGTAGCTGTTGTTCTTGTCCTTCCTGTAGTCCTTGTTTGGCAATTCCCTCATCTCTGTTGTTTCTCATCTCTTTCTTTGGACAGATTTTTCTTCTGGTCATAGTCCACATTTTCCTGCTTCTTGGTATGTCAGGAAATTCGTAGTGGGTGATAGACATGGTGAGTTGTACGTTGTTGAGGGTCCAGATTTTCTTGTTTTCCTTTAGGAAGTAGATTCTGTTCTGGAAGGCATTTGCAGTTGAGCTGCTTGTGGAAGGTCAGATCACTTCCAGCCTGTGTCAGAGTGGCTGGGGCGGGTCTGGAGTCACCTTCCCTCTAGGGATAGACCAGGTTGAGTGTGTGGGTGTGACTCCACTGGAGGCCCCAGGTGATCCCCGAGGATTCTCCATCCTCCTTGACGGAATCTAAACGTCTCCCTGCCCTGTGTGTCTCCCTCCCTGCCCCGGGAACTGTCCATCTTACAGCTCCTCACTGGTCATTTGTTTTGTGGCATTTCATACCAGACAAGCAGGCCTAATACTCACCAAGAGGATACCTCTGCAGATTCCTGGGGCTCTTTTTGAGTAGGTGACTCTGTTCCAGAAATATGTTCTGCAACTTCCAGCCACTGCAGCCTCCTCAAACATCCCCCTTCATCTCTTCAGCTCAGCAGGCTACGAAGTCTATTTGACTTTCCTCCTTGTGCCCGTGGTATAGAACTTGCCCCTAGGCTGAAAGCAAAGTGCTCACAGTGACTGTGGAGTGCACCGAACCCTCTGCCTACTCTCAGGAATCACTGCCTGTCGTCTCACTTCTGAAAGGGTTGTTCCATATATTTGTCTCACTTTCCTAGTTGTTTCCAGCAGGAAGCTGAGTTCAGTCCTTAATACTCTGCCATGCTGCAATGACAGGGCTTTGACAATATTCCTTCTGGCTAGAACCCTCCTGTTGGACTCTTCCTGCCTTGCTCCCCAATCTTTCCCTTAGAGACGTCAACTATGCCGCCATCACTGGAGATTCCTTTTTTAGGGACAGTTCCCGTTGCAGGTGAGTTATGAACCCGAGTTGGAATCTGATTCCCAGAGCTTCCCAAATTGCCAGGAACAGTCAGAGCCCTGGAACCTAACAATCTGTGCAGCATGCTACTGTAAACCTCCCTTTTTCTAAAGTTGTTTTCATCAAAAGTTTGCAAGATGACTGAGAAACAGAGACTCAGGCTTGGTGCAGAGTGGACCCGCTCTATCCCAGAGTCTGAACTTTGGGACTCGCCACCACAAAACCTAATTGCCCCTGGTTCTGATCCTCTACTCCATCCCTCAGGAATGTGTGAGTAACAGAAGATGCTGGCAATTTTCACCTCCTCTTTGATTGCTGTTGCACAGACTGCATCCTACCTGCCAACCCATGAGCCTCTATTTGTTGTGATATTATCGTTTCTTTCTGGGGCAAATCGTTCTGCAATCACAGCAGCAAGTTATGACTCTGGCTGGGGAACGAGCAATAGGAGCCCAAGAATCACTGGGGAAGGAAGTGTCAGAGCAGCCTGTTAAGACCAATAGTAAAGTGTGTTGCAGGTCAGATAGCATGGCGGGCGGGCCAGAAGGAAAGGAAAGAGCCTCATCTGATGGCTCAGGCCTCCTTCAGCCTCCCGCCCTGGATGGGCTGAAGCCTCCAACACTGCCCTGGAGTACAAAGGGAGGGTCAGAAAGCTGAATTGGTGCCTGTGCTAAGGGAATTTTTGCACAAAGAGGGAACATTTTATTTGCCAAGCACCCACCCTATGGCAGGAACTATTTGAGGAACTGTATCTCCTGTGGTTCTCACAGTGCTCTTGGGGGAATTTTAAAAATATTCCAAGCATCCTATATGCTCATTAAGGGGAAAAGGTAGAAACAACCCAAGAACAAAACCAAGTAGTCACCTTTCATTCTAACACTCAGAGGCAACAGCTTATCAGCGTATTGTATATCTCTTCAGAAACTTTTAAAAACAGCATTGTGGGGGCATAACTTGTACACTATAAAATTCACCCATTTTAAGTGTACCGTTCGATGAGTTTTAGTAGATTTATATGGCTGGAAACTTTTCACCACAGTCAAGTTCTAGAACACCTCTGTCATCTCAGAATGTTCTCTCAAGTTCCTTTGTAGTCAGTCAGGGCTCTCACGCCCAACCCCAGGCAAACGTTGATCTGCTTTCTGTCTCTTTCTGTCCCTTTTCTAGAAATTTCATAGAGATGGAATCACAAGACATAAAGACTTTTTTGTCTATTGTTTTTGAGGGTCACCATGTTGCTGCCTGTATCAGTAGTTCATTCCTTTTCCATTGTTGAAAAGTATTCCATTGCATGAATGTACCAGTTTATCTATTCACTCGTTGATGGGCATTTGAGTTGTTTCCAGTTTTGAGCTTTTATGAATAACACCGCTGTGAATGTCCCTGGACAAGTCTTGGTGTGTACATATGTTTTCATTTCATTGAGGTAAATACCTAGGAGAAGAATTGTTGGTCTGCGCGGTGGGTATATGCTTAACTTGTTTAGGAAACTGCTGAGCTAGTTTCTCAAGTGGCTATACCATTTGATATTTCCAAAGCAAGGTATGAGGGCTCCAGGTTCTCCTGGTTCTTTCCAGTATTTGGAGTTGTCAGTCGTTTTGATGAGTGCCATCCTGGTAGTTGCGTAGTGATATCTCATTTTGGCTTTAATGTACATGTCCCTAATACTAATGACATAGAGCCAATTTTCGTGTGAGTATTGACAGCTCATGTATCTTCTTTGGTCAGGAGTCTGTTCAAATATTTTGCCTTTTTAAACACTGTTTTGTTTACCTTCTTATTGAGTTGTAAGAGTTTTTAAGAAATGTATTGTCTCCATGTCCTTTATCAGATGTGTGACAAATATTTTCTCCCAGTCTATGGATCATCTTTTCAGTTTCTGAATGGTCCTTAGGAGGGCAAAGTTTTTATTTTGATGAAGTTGCATTTAATAATTTTCCTTTCAGAAATTTTTATGTAAATATATTTTAATAGGACTGTAAATGTATAATCATGCTCTTTTATTATTTTTAACTTGATGAATTAAGTTAATAGACATCAAACTTAGCATTTTCAGATTATACCCCACTTATTCATAGTTCATTATTTTCTAATATGCTTCTGAAATGTGATGCATGTATATTTGTTTAGAATTTTTATGTGGTAATGCACTGATGATATTATCTTGAAAATTTATCTTTTGTATATTATCTTTGACAAACATGGCTATTAGTGATATTCTAACTTAGAAAATGAATTGGGTTTCATCATCTTTTTTTTTTTTTTGCAAACATCCTAGAGTAGTTTGTATAGCTTGGAAATGATTTATTCCTTGAAATTTTGATGGGAAAAAAAATCACTGCATAAAACGATTTGAGTCTTTTGTTTTTTTAAAAAGCTGCAAGGATGTAGAGTCATAATTCAGTGACTTTGTTTTCTAATTTCTCTCAAGATTTTGTCTGATAAAAATTTTGTGTTTTAAAGTAAATTTTCAACTTATATTTTTTTCATAGAAAATCATGCATTTGATCTTGCATTTTTGGATTGCTGGCACATAGTCTTATATTAGTCTTACGGTGTCCACCAGACAATATCAATACCGAGATAATGGTCATATTCCCTTTCCCAGACCTAATTTTTGAGGACTGTTTTATCTCTGTTGCTTTATCAATTGGACTAACTACGTAGTTACTTTTCCATTTTGTTGGTTTCCATGTTCTCTACTTTCCTCATCCCCACCCCTGGATTTAGTCATCTCATTTGGTTTCTAAGATGGGACAGCTGACAGATGATTTTTTTTTTAAGAAAGCAGGATTTATTGAGAGGACAGAAAAGTTCCCATAGTGGGAGGGGACCTGAAGGGGTTGCCGACCGATGATTTTTAAAAGCCAATTTCTGGAAGTCTCAACCATACTCTCAAGAAGTTGTCGTGTTACAAATGAAGAAACTGAGGTTCAGAGAAAAAACAAGGAAAAGTGGTAGAACTGGGACTGGACACACGGCCAGCAATTTTTCTTCCCAATCACAGCTCACCCCTGAGGGATAAAGAGGTTGCTTAGGGGGTGAAATACCACTGCCAAGCACACTAAGACCTCCGGGGGAAAAAACTATGTTAGGCAATGACCAGCATCTCTGTGGGGACATAAGCACCCTCCAGTCCTCCATTCCTATGTGTGGTCTCTGATGATCATCCCTACCTTTCTTCATGAGGCTGCAGGCCAGGGCTACTAGGTTCCCCAGCTATAAGTATGTACACCAAGGCCCAGAGGCACAGGCCACACTGGTTTCCCCTGCTGTCAAGAGTACGATGTGGGTGAGGCACAGGTGTAGGCACAGATGCTGTGTGTGTTGGCCCAAGTTGGTCCCCCTTAGCACTGCCCAGAGTTAAGAGGCTGACCATAGCCGGGCTCGGTGGCTCAGCCTGTAATCCCACGCCTTGGGAGACTGAGGTGAGTGGATTGCCTGAGCCCGCGGGTTCGAGACCCGCCTGGGCAGGCGAGACCTCATCTCTACAATAAATCAAAAAATCAGCCGGGCGTGGTAACACGCGCCTATAGCTCCAGCTACTTGGAAGGCTGAGGCGGAAGGATCGCTGGAGCCCAGCAAGTCGAGGCTGCGGTGGCCGGAAGCGGCCACTGCACTCCAGTCTGGGCGACGGAGTGAGACGCCAACTCAAAAAAAAAAAAAAAAGAGGCTGACCATGTCTTTGGCAGATCTCTGAATATCATGATCTCTGAAAGATATCCTCTGAGAGGGAGAGGGAGGGCCATGCTACCAGCTCTGCCACACCTGCACCCATCTACCCCAAAGCCCTCTGCCCAGCAAGCACATACTCAGATTCCAGACTCCACTGGAAACCTGCTAATCACTACTGTATTTTTTTACACTTGGATGATGTACACAACTTGTCTGGTTGTGAAATTCCATCCTCTGTTGTGAATTCATAGGTTGTTGTTGAACTTCCAAAGGAGACAGAAAGACATCCTGCAATTCTCAGTCAGAGAAACCTCAAAGCTCAAATGACACCTCCTCCATGAAGCCATCCCAGATCCCCCAGGTGGAGTTAGTGCTCTCACCTCAGCCCTCCTGGTTTAGTTTCACCTTCTGTTGCCTTGTATTCATTCAGTTGTTCTTTCATTCAATATTACTGAGCTCCAACAGAGCTATGAGATGGGCCACAAATGTGTCCAAGTCCGATGTGTGGTGCCTGCTCTCAGAGAACTTGGGAATCTCCTCAGAGAACATAAGAATTTAGACCAGTTGGGACGGGTGCTCTGTAAGAAAGAAGTCAGACAGGAGCTCCATCAGATGGGGCAAAGGGGAGGACCTAAAGGATGAAAAGACTCAGCCCCCCCTGAAGTGCTCTAGGCACCATGCCAGGTAGAAGGCCGTTGGGAAGTGACTGCCCACAGGTTCGTGCAGCTGATGCAAAATGAGTGAGGGAGGGCACCAGGGAGGAGCAGAGAGGGAAGCAGAAGCCAGCCTGTACTGTGGCTGACACTTGGCTCCCCCGGGTCTTGTCCACACTACGGCACAGCCCTGTCACCACTGAGATGTCATGCGGTGTCCTCCCGCAATATGAGAGCTAAAACTTTGAGTCATCCCGATGTCCCCAACCCTGAACACGGAACTGGCTCTGAACTAAATCATCATGAACGAATGAGTTGATTTGGTGGGGCACCATCCTGGTAACATAATAGACACAGGATTATTTACCAAGCAGATGACAGACTGTTTCAAGCCCAGCCAGAACCTGCCAGGCAAACAACCCCTCTGCCTCTGCCTTGTCATATCTCAGTTTCCTCATCTGCCAAGCACCAGCTGCTCTGCTGGCCCCGCCCACTCTTCAGGAGCCTGTATAAGCCCACAGTTCAGGGGAGAGCTGCATCCTTGAGAGCCTGATGGGCCCCAGAGCCATGTGCATGTAACAGAGGATGCTCATGTCCCTTACTGGACCCTATAGGGTTTGAGAGCAAAACCTCCAGACCTGCTCAACCTCTCCCTCATCACTTAGGCCTTGGCACCCAGCTCTTAGGAGGTTGTCAGGTCAATGTGCGCCATCTCCCCCTTCTCCCTGGACATGGTGTGGGGACCTGCTCAGAGGTACACTTCCTGAGAAGCCAGCTTGCATGGTGAGCTGGGGAGTACGTGACGGATGGGCCGTCCTTCGGGGCCCTCTTAAAGGACCGAAGTGTAATGCAGCAGTGAGCGTGGTCATGGAAGGAATTCCTTTTACATCCTGGGGCAGCCGTAGACCTGGTGAGCATGTCCCCTGGTCATTAAGAAACATCTGACTTCCGCAGGCTTCCTCGGGCCACTGCAATCGCATACCTTCTGGCTGCAGGATTAAAAGGAGGCATGGGCTCGGCTAGGGGTTCTGGCGTCCACTAAGTGCAGGTGGCTGAGTGCCTGGTCCCTTACGCACTTGGGCAGGTTGGCCGGGGAAACCCATCTTTCCCAAGGCAAGGACTGGCATGGGCTCCGAAATGTGAGGATGTGACACGATTACTTTCACAATGAATTATTCACACATCGTGGTGAATTCATAATCCATGCTTTGAATTAATTTTACTGGGTGTCCAAAAAAGTGAGCGTTTCTGAGGCAGGCAGGAGGTGGCAGGACTCCCTGTCTTACCCCAATGAAGGGTGGAACACACAGGCTCGTCCACACCACCTCACTTGGAAGGTTTCACTCTTTTCTGTGTAGGAAGGTGACTCTTGGGCTCTATCTACAATTTCACTTTGACCTTAATAAGAAATTACAATGGTCCTAATTGTCCCAGAATTTTCCCCTGTGGTAGAAGTCAAATTTTCAAATTAAATGACTTGGCTTCTTCCCTGAGATTGACAGAGACAGCCTTGTAGACACAATCCCTTTCCACTTGGACACAGTGGGAAGAATCAAGGTGGATGGCCCTGTCCAGCCTCACCCACCACACGCCTACTTCCCCACTCCCCCACCTCCTGGTTGGCTCTTTGACAAGTTCATTGTTGTGCTCACAGAAAGCAGTCAACAGACTCTTGCTTCTGGAGAAGTTAAGTGCAGGCCAGCAACTCCTCAGGGGTCCAGTGGATGAAAGGCTGCAACACAAGTTTTGGAATCGCTCCACAGAGAGGGCCCACGTCTATACATACAACAAGAGAAGGATTGTTTGGGGGAAAACAAGTTGTGTTGGAGGTTTCTGAAATGGCAGAGAGGTTTTGCAAGAATCCAAAGAAGTAAATAGGACATCAAGTGCACAGCCCACATTAACTGAGTGCATACTATGTGGTAGGCTAACCGCTAAGTGGTTTAAAGGCATTGTTTCATTGATGCCTCAGAATCCTAGCAGACTGAATACTCTTATTAACCCACAGTGATTAAATAATTCTCCTGCAGGAACCCAGCAGATAGGAGAGCTGAAACTCAAACTCAGGCCTGTTTGGACTTCACAGCCTATACTTTTAGTCTGTGTGCCAGTTACATCTTAGTCTGTTCTGGCCGTTATAACAAAATACCTCTGATTGGATAATTTATAAACAATGGAAATGTACTGCTCACAGTTCCAGAGGCCAGGAAGTCCAAAGTCAAGATGTAGTATCTGGTGAGGACTCCCACGCTACTTCAAAGTTGGTGCTTTCTATGTGATCTCACATGGTGAGAAGGTTGAACAAGCTGCCTCTGACCTCTTTACAAGGTCCCTGATCCCATTCACCTCATCACCTCCCAAAGGTCCCACCTCTTAATACTATGATATTGGGAATTGAGTTTCAAGGTATGACTGTTGGGGGGACATAAATATTCAGGACATAGCAGATCATAAGGGTCTGTAGGGAGGAAAAGAATGCAGGCCAAACTCATGACTGCAAAAACAACAGCCAAGAGCAAAGAACAATAAAGTCAGGCGCCCTGGGTTCACATCCCAGCCCCACTACCAGCTTCTTGGAACACTTTGCTAGTAGTCCTTTGCTGCTTCACTTTTCTCATTGATGAGCTGGTAGCTTGGTGTGCAGGACCTGTTAGGCCCAATCCTGTAACTCTTCGCTTTCCCCAGTTTACAGATGATGAAGGTTCGGCTCCGGGACAGAGTGACAGAGGTTCATGGCCAATCTGGCCCGACCAGTCACGAGGTACCTCAAATTCCTCCACAACACACTCAGGAACTCCGCATCTGCTGTGAAGGTCCCCAACATGGAAATGAACGAGGCCCAAGGCTGCCTATGCTACCTTCAGAGAGGCCTGAAACAAAGTCTGCTCCCTGCTAGCCTGAAGCACTGTCAGTGTTCAATACTTATTTATTGAGCAAATGAAGTATTTTTAGCATGACTTCCCTAAGTCCTTGCCACATGTCGGCACTGGCAGCAACACTGAATTCCTCCTCGTCTGCACTGAATTCTCTTCAGCCAGAGTCTCCGGGATTCTTTCTGACTGCCAAACATGTGACCCCCTCTGTCCAGAGGATGACGGGATTCAGGGCAGCTTTTGACTCAGTTTGACAGAAAGAAACTTATTCCTAGCAGTAAAGGGAGTGGAGGGAGAGAGAGGGTGTCAGATGGAATAAATTGCATGCAATATAATGTCTAGTGGTTTTTGACACTTATTGGCTATGTGATTCCAAACAAAATCCCTAACACCTATGTCTTTTGGTTTTCTTCTCTGAATAATAGAGATGTTGAAATGTAGTCTGTGGAATCTAAGCATCAGAAAGGAAGGCTGTGTGTATGTGTGTGTATGATGTGTGTGTGTTCAGGGATACATTTTGCACCACTGCCTGCATGGGACGAGAGCTGAGACAGTAAGGTGAGTGCTCAGCAGAAGGGGAGCAGATATAACCACAGCTGAACTTCTAAGCTCTCAGTGTGGAACACTATACTGTGGTTCAAAAACATGCCAGTTGGCCTAGAGGGGCTTGTAATGCCGAGAAGTGAATAATGTCAGATCCCTTTTTGTAAAATCAAAAGTATCAGAAAGCACATTTCTATATGACAAAATGAGCATGGAGGATCGTATGTGGGGGACTCACTTCAGATAATTAGTTCTGGTGGCCTGGGCTTGGGGAGATGAATTACAAGGTGATGTCAGGAGGCAGAAGGAAAGGAGACAAGTGAGGAACAGAAATAAATAAAAGAGGAAAAGCAGTTGAAGTGTACATAAGCAAAACAGCATGTCAGTTATGGTATCTGCATGCATATATGCACAACGAGATGAATAAAAGAATGTTGGTAAAATGTAATGCTAATAATACCCATCTTAGAGTGTTGTCATGAGGGTCAGATGATGTCGTCCTATGTCAGGATGAGAGATTTGCCCAAAGTCAAATGTATGTGGGTTTTCTTTTTTTGGATGGGGGCTCACTCTGTCACCCAGACTGCAGTGCAGTGGCACGATCATGGCTCACTGAAGCCTCAACCTCCTGGGATCAGGCAATTCTTCCACCTCAGCCTCCCAAGTAGCTGGGACTACAGGCATGTACCACCATACCTAGCTAATTTTTTTATTTTTATTTTTTATTTTTGTAGAGATGAACTCTCGCTATGTTGCCCAGGCTGGTCTCAAACTCCTGAACTCAAACAGTCCTCCCACCTCGGCTTCCCAATGTGCTGGGACTACAGGTGTGAACCACCACACCTGACCCGAAGTCACATCTTAAGAGAAGAAGCAAGACTGCAGTTCCAGTCTGCTGATGGCCAGGCTATATTTTTCCTTCACACTGCAACTGCCTTGCTAAATAATCATGAAGCAGACATAGTCCTGTGATTGACTTGTTGAACATGGGACATTGATTATTAGTCATTCTCTCAGGCTAAGAGCATGAATCAAAACAGATGACAATCCCCTCATTTTAGGTGGGAGAGTTTCACCCAGTCAACCACGAGTGCTGTAATCATGATGTCAAAGCAGCAATCACATTTCAGTTTAAAAATAACTGGAAATGCCCACTTGAAGTAAGCATGTGACAAGTGTGAGGCTAACGGGTAGTACCAGTTGAATGATTTCTGACATTAAGTCACGGTCAGACATCTGGACCCAAGCCCGTGAAGGCCAAGAGATAGCTTGTTCTTTGCCAGGTGTGCATTCCAGGCAATGCATTTTGCATACATTCTCTGAATGAATACTGCCCAGGACCCTCACAGGCTCCTCATTTTACAGTTCAAGAGACTGAGGCTCAGAGAGGTTGGGTAACTTGCTCGAGGTTTCAAAACAGGTACATGGTAGGATCGGGATAAAAATCCAGGACAGCTTGACTCCAGAACCCACAATTTGAGTCCTACACTGCAACGGAGCAGTCCCCAGTTGGGAGATCTTTCAGGCTTTCTTTATCTAGATGGTTGTGTGTGTCCATAGTGATTCCGACATCACTTTTTGAGCTACCGGTGGTAGCTTAATTATGGTGTGCCTCTTGATATGGTTGGAATGTGACATTATTCAGTGTATTCATCTGCAACGGGATATGACTCGTAGGTGTAATTTATGTGTCCTCTGGCGTGTTATTAATGTGCACTCTCAATGGAGGTTTAATTTTGGAAGTGGTTTTCGTATCATTGTGTAGACTTGAGAGATAATTGGAACAGCATTCCTTGAAATGAAAAGAAAAGTGCCCTGCTGCTCTCTCCAAGGTCGCCAGTGACTGCCAGGGCTCCAGACCAGGACCAGTCTCACTGCACTTCCTCCTCCACCGCCATGCAGTATGGGGCACTGTGGCTGTCCTCTCCCTGTGGCCATCTCTCTTCCTCCCACCTTGGGAATATACATGTCATGGAGACCCAGGTGTGCAGAGACAGGGGATCTTGGTGTCATTGCTTTCCATCACTCAGCCAATGCTCAAGATTCCTTGAGAAAACCCCTGATAAGCTAGTGTCCAGCATCTGCTGGGATGCCCCTCCTGGTGGGGAGCTCACTTCTTCATTCCCTTCCAACACAGTCCTTCCAACTCTGAAATTGTTGTTCTTTGGCTCAAAATATGGAAGAACACAAAATAAGGAGGTTTTCTACTTCTTGACGCTAATTCTAACTCTTGGATGGCAGACACGGTGGTTTAGTCCCCTTGGCTTTAAAGAGTTGAAAATAAGGATTGTACATCTTTTGAATTTGGTTTAAGCTGAGTAGCGGTGCTCTATTTTACTCTTCCAGTGATGTTAGAGCATGCTGGAGATGGTCCAATTTCCTTCTCAGCCTTATTGCTGAGAACTAAATACAAGACTCAACTGAGGCCTGACTAGCAGATTCTTGAACGGAAAGTTGACTTCTTTGTTCTACACTCTCTACTTCCTTTAATGCAACCCCAAGTGCTTTCCCCCAGGGAGAGCTAGAGAACAATGCTGATGTATAGTGAGCAACTGGTGACCCAAACTCCTCTCTTCTCTTGCTCAGGCTGCTCCCAAGACACAGACAGCCCTGTGTCCTGGAGGATTTGGAGACTTCTGGACAGAATTGCAGCCACTTGCTTTTCCCCATGATTTTTTTTTTTTTTTTTTTTTTGCCTGGCTTGTTTTGTTGCATCACCATAACCCATGGAGAGTTTTTGGGACTGAAATTCTCCCTTCCACCTTGTGTGTTGTCCCCTCTCAGTTCAGCGGCATCCATAAGATTTGATAAGGAGCTTTCTATGCCTTCACTCAAGTATTTGCAAAATTTGTTTTAACAGGAGAGAGTCAAGGACAAAGCCTTATCTCAGGCCCCTGGAGAGCTCCTGAACTGACAAGCTGAACAGGAATGAATTAATCAGCAAGCCTGAGTATGATTCTTGAAGTGGTTATAAGTCCACCTTCCTGATGGTATTATTATCTTAGCTAGAGTTTTTCATGTTACCCAAAAGGATCTTGTAAAAACTTTATTATATGCCTTGTGGAAATCCAAATATCTGGGCACCCAATGGCATTTTCCTGACCTAACTATCTAATAATTATAACACATACGGAAGGAAGGAAGGGAGGGAGAGAGGGAGGGAGGGAGGGAGGGAGAGAGAGAGGAAGGAATGGAGGGAGAAAGGGAATGAAAGAAAATGGGTTTGCTGTATCAGGATTAGTTTTTGCTACTGATTTTACTCATAAGAACCAACAGAAGTTCATGGGCATTGCAAACCATTCCTTTAATTGCTAAATCATTGCTCTGGGACATCAGACATGGGTCTTTAAATGCTACCTTCATGTCACTTTTGAAATCTAGAAGAGTTTGCTCATCTCCATTCATCCCTTGGACTTTCCCAAGGGCCTGCTCGCTGGCTGGCACTGGACCCGCAGTCGGGGTTCGCAGGGAATTCATGGGCCTGCATCACCAACCTCAGCATTTCCGCTCCTCCCTTTCTCACAACTCCGTCAGCATCTCCAGCCAAGGATGAGTCACTCCATGGTCAGGCTCCCTTTTGCCCAGTGGCTAGAGGTCTTGAGTTCATATCAGGCTGTCACGTGGTTTCCTCTTTCGTCTCCAGAACCCTGAGCTCTCCCTTTTGTCCAAAGAGCATCGTCCTGGACTGGAAAGACAAAGGTCATTTCCATATCACAACTGCATGATCTTATTGATCTCCAGCGGCAGCTTAACGTCTTCATCCTTGCTCTGAGGATGACTTTAGAATTCATTTCCCCTAGGTCTCAGTCTACTCTGGGCTGTGGCTTTTCTGACAGTGGTGCATTAGGATTCTTTTATTTGCAAGGCTAGAGAATCAAATGTAAACCAGCTGAAGCACAACAGGTGATTTATCAGCTCACAGAATTGAGAGGCCTGAGGACAGACCACACTTCAGGAAGTGTCATGTTCGGGGTGCAGACAGTATCATCCACACCCAATCATTCTGTCTCTCAGTTCTCCTTGGCTTCATTCTCACAGGGTATCTTTGGCATTCCAGAAGCTCTGGGTTTATATTCTCTACTGCTATCAAGCACAAAAACAAAAGTCTCCTTCTAGATCATGTAAGTGAAAGTACCAAGAGTTAGCATCGATGGCAGCCTTGGTTTGGGTCACATGCCTACCCCTGAACCAAGCACCACTGCCAAGCAATGCTGCCTAGCTCTGATTGGCTAGCAAGAGTTACATGTCCATTCCTGGAGCTGGGGTGAGAGCCAGCGCCACTTGACACTGGAACTGAGTGTGGCAGGTTTCCAGAGGAACATTTGGGTATAGCTACTGTAAGAAAGAGAATAAATGTTGAGTTGCCAAAAAAACAAAAAACCCCCCAAAACTCCAAACTACCTTCAAGTGTACATCAGTGCTTGCAAGGTGCCTGGCATAGAGCAGTTCTTCAATAAATGTTTAGTGAATGAGTTTTAAAATCCTGGCACCCATGACCCTCTTCTTACGGGCTCATCTGTTTCAGATGTCCTTATTTTTGGTGCCAAAGTCGATCTTTGTGATTGTCTACAAAAGAGCCATCCTTCCTTCCTCCCTTGTACATAGCACCTGATTTGGATGAGGTCTTGGGGTCTCCAGGCCTCAGGGAAGATGATGTCTGGAAGAAAACCCGAGTGATCTGAACTCTTTGGTTCCAAACTTCAAGCTCGGACACACCTTGAGGGCTCATTAAAACACAGATTGCTGCCCAGCATGGGGCCACCTTTTGCAAACCATGTTCGAGAGAGACCATGCTGGTGCAAGGATGGAGGGCATCTAGAAGATGGGGTGGGCTCTGAGTGGGAAAACCAGATAAGAGGCCGTCATCATGAGGTTCAAAGGGAGAGGAAAGAGGGGTGGCCAAGATGATGGCCAGGGGTAAACTGAGGAACACATGGAGGTTTTATATCTTAGAGGCAGAGGCAGTTAGACTTGTCAGACGATTAGCTATGGAAGCTGAGAAAGGAAGCAAAATGACCCCTAAATGTCCACCTTGGGGGGAGGAAAAAGAGATGCTCACAGAAGCTGGGCTCGGTGGCTCAGCCTGTAATCTCGCGCCTTGGGAGGCTGAGGTGAGTGGACTGCCTGTGCCCGCAGGTTCAAGACCCGCCTGGGCAACTTGGTGAGACCTCATCTCTACAATAAAATTAAAAAAATCAGCCGGGTATGATAGCGCGTGCCTGTAATTCTGGCTACTCGGAAGGTTGAGGCGGAAGGAGTGCCAGAGCCCAGCAGGTTGAGGCTGCAGTGGCCGGGAGCAGCCACTGCACTCCAGTCTGGGCGACAGAGTGAGACTCTAACTCAAAAAAAAAAAAAAAGATGCTCACAGAAATAGGGAATGGAGAGGGAAGGGAACTTTTCATAGAAGTGAATTTAATTCTGCATATACAGAATGAGAGTGGACATGTGGGTGGGTTGGGGAGAGAGGCCTGGGTCAGAGACAGAGGCAGAGCAGCATGCTGCCTGTGACCGTGAGGAAGCAGGGTGTTTGGGAGGCCAGGAACAAGGTGAAGGAAAGAAGAGGACTCAGAGTAAAGCACCCATATCTAAGTAGCAAGGAAACAAATCACAGAATGTATGCTGTGTCTATCAGGATGGTTTCAGTCATGATGGCAGAAATGGGCTGAATGGGCTTGAACAGGAAGGCACAGTCATCACCTCTCTTGCTGGGTCCATGGGCTGTGGCTTCCAGGGTGGGCTGACTTCATGGTTCCATGACACCATCCAGGTCACAGGCGCTTGCCACCCTTTTTCTCATGAGCTGGTTCCCCCTCACAGTTCCAAGATGGCTTCTGCAGTTCCAGGGACATGTGAATCTCCAGGAAAGAGCTCACCATCTCCGCCTGGGTTCTCACTTCAGTACTGAGAAATGCTTTCCAGAAGCCTGCAGCAGAATTCCAGAAGCCTGCAGCAGAATTGCACACGCCCATCCCAGTCCCACTACTGACAAGATGAGTGGGCACTCCATGTGGGACCAAGTGTTTCCTAAGTGTGGCCATGGACCACCAGTACCTGGGGACTTGGTAGAAATGGGACTTCTTTGGCCCCCCCAGACCTACTGAATTGGGAATGCTGGGGTGGGGGGGCAGCAATCTGGTGTTTAAATAAGCCTTCCAGGAGATTCTGACACAGGCTACATTGGAGAACCTCTGCTCTGGAAAAAAGCCAAACACACCAACAAACAAAAGAGCTTTAGTTGGATGGAGGTGACATGCCTTGGGCAAGAAAATTTCAGTGAAAGCCCTTACACAGTTATAAGGGAAAACCTGACCCTCTTCTGTGGGCATTTCATAGCCACAGTTGTCTTTTAGCTCCAGCCTCTCCCACATCCCATGTTTCTCCCAAGTTTCTCCCTGGCCACACAGAACACCATCTTTCATGGAGTCTACCTTTGCTAGAGTTTTGACCTGTCTTGTCCATCCACTTGTTTAACAAGGCAAATCTCACCTGAGAAGCCCACCCTGACTCCTTGAGGCAGGAACCAGGCTCTGCCCCTCTCCTGTGAAGCCTCTAAATGGGGAAAACACCCACCGCAGCACCAGAGTGCACCAGTCTTCCTGTCTGGGACTTTGCCTCTGGGGGCAGGTGCCTGTCTTCTCTCCTGATAACCCAGTTCCCAGGGCAGTGCCCAGCCCTAAGCTGGCCCACACAGAAGATTAATTGGATGAAGTTCCCTGAGGGCAGGAATAATGCCTTTCATCTGTGTCCCCTTCACCGTCCTGAGCATGGAAAGCCTTATATAAACAATGACTAATGGATGAGGCATCTGAACAGCCACCAAACACCTGAAATCATGCCAGGAACCCCAAGGCCAAGAGCGTCAACACGAACCTCAGATAGAACAATGTTGGGTCCTGGCTCTGACTGGTTACTAGCTGTGTGATCATGGGCAAGTTATCTAAGCTTACGAAGCATCACTGTCATCTGTAAAACGGGGGTATTGATAGCACCAAAATTAGTATTTCTGTCACAATGTGAGTTGTGGTACCCCACGCCCTATGTGCTGTGCCTGCCACACACAAAGGATTGGCACATTCCAGCTCTTCTTATGTTTAGCTTCTGACAGACGTGAAGCACTGCAAACAAGCAGGTGCACAGACTCGGTCAGTTCTGGTTTCAATTTTCCCACTCCTAAGAGGGAATCAGCACAGGGTGACAGGGGGCTCATGTAACTCGTCCTGAGGCTGTTGAAGTGACCTGACATACCTGGAGCTCAAATGTGTTAGGAGAGCCTCACGTGGCACCCAAAGGTGTTCTGGGCAGTCTCTGTATATGTGTGTTGGGGACGAGAGGGAATAGCCATCAAGGAATGAAGACAGTTCTAGGGAGATGCCTTCAGCCAGCTTGGCAAGCTCCTCTTCATTCCTCTTCATTCCAGATGTCCTTTGTCCAGAAACCGTCCCTGCACTGTGAATGGTCACTTGGCTCCCATGTTACCTCCCTGGTTCTTACACTCACTTTAGCCTCATTTCCAAGAGCTCCTTGAGCCCAGCCCAGGCCTGGCTCCAAGGAGGCTGCAAAGTTGGTGGTCTCCCTCCTTCTCTGGGGAGTGTCACGTCTCTTTGGAGGAGTCTCTATCGACCCACAAACTGACCACAGTGAGCTTTAAGTGGTGTGGTGCTTACGACTTAGCCTGGGCTCAAGGGCCATCAATCCTGTCATCGGTGCTCTGTGGACCACGGGGGTCACAACCTGGGTGGTCCGAAAACAGCCAAAGGAGGAAGGGATTTATGGAGGGACAGGAGACAGGGGGACGAACAGGAAGAGAAGACAGCCCAAGAGAAAGCAGGAAAAGGACTCACAGGACAGTGAAGGCCTCAGTCTTCTGCCTCTGGTGAGGCTGTCCCAGACTCTGTCCCAGCCCCAGGGTAATTAAGGTGGCTGATCCTTGACACCCCCAAGTCCTAGTTAAAATCACCACAGGACTGTGTTTGCTGGCTCTGGCATCCACTAGCTGAGTGGCCTAGGGCAGCAGTTTGCCATCTCTGATTGTGTTCTTATGACTTCTGTCTTCATCAAGAGTGTAGCAGCAGGCCAGGCTCGGTGGCTCAGCCTGTAATCCCAGTGCTTTGGGAGGCCGAGGTCAATGTATTGCCTGAGCCCTCAGGTTTGAGACCTGCCCCGGCCACTTGGTGAGACATCATCTCTACAATAAACCAAAAAATAGCTGGCCGTGGTAGCATGTGCCTGTAGTTCCGGCTACTTGGAAAGCTGAGGCCGAAGGATTGCCGGAGCCCAGCAGGTCGAGGCTGCGGTGGCTGGGAGCCTGTCACTGCACTCCAGTCGGGGCAATGGATTGAAACTCCAACTCAAAAAAAAAAAAAGAGTGTAGCAGCAGTGTGGTGAGGCTGGAAGGGGTGTGTCTGAAAGCACTCTGGGTGTTGCAACTTGGGCCTGTTCACTCTTCCCCCTACAAGTCTGGAGACAGAAGGAGGAGCACAGAGTGGAGAAACCAGGAATGAGTTTCTTATCACAGCAGAGCATAATACACCCACTGAGCCTTTGCTTTAATCCTTCACGCCCTACCTTGTCCTTTATTTCGATCTCTCACACTCGTGGCTTCCCCCAAATGCCAGCAGTCCGCGCTGCCATAAAAACCAAGAAAAGGAAACTGAAAAACTGGCCATTTCTTCGGTCTTATTAACTAAAAAATCCCATGATCCACCGCATGTGTTTTTAGAGAAGGGATCACAGAGGCCAATCCACATATCAGCGATCCTGATGTCTCTATCAAATGAGTCATTTTAAACGGGATCTTCAGTTTATTGGAGCAAAGCCAGCTTGGCACTGCTCACAGTGAAAGGTGCCCACACCAGGCCTGTGAATGTGAAAAAGTTTTCATCACAGTGAGGGCATCAAGCTTGTGTTACAGTCTAGTGCTCCCACAGCTTTGAGCTTTTTTGCATAGTTGGAATTAACCTTCCTTAAAAGAGAGGGAAGCTATGTGCAACCAAGTTAATACAGGAAGGCGGCCCAGTCCAGTTTCCAAGGTGGTGAAGCAACACACCCACAAGCCACAAAGCCCCAGTCGGAGGAAAGAATGAGGCTGAGTTTTGGCCTACGGTGCTTTTCATTCTTTTCTTTCCACCCTTCCTTTCTTTCCCACATACGGGGGTGGTTAAAGACACAGTGTCATTTGTACAGATCAAGCTCTCTTCTTGTAAGTTTCCAGTGAAACAGTCTTTTGTAGCTGACACCTATTAATAATTTAAAGTGCTTGCTCTTTTGAACAATGATCAAAATTAAGCTATTACCCACAGGGGGATATTTACATACAGTTAGTCGGCAGCTGTTTAACAGCCTTTTCCACTCAAGATTTCTTGTGACCCTCACGTATCATTAGTAAGCAGAGGAATATTTGGTTATTGTACAGTTTTCTTTTTTTCTTCTGTATATTTGATAAATGGCCACTGGGAATCACTCAAGAAGTAAATAAGGTAATTCTTGGTGATTTCTGCAGGCTGCTGAAGTTACAGGAGAAGGGCAATTACTTTTAGATCCCTCTACATGCAATTTACTAATAAGCCACAGAAGGCAGAAACATGTAATTAGTAATTACCATAGTATGTAGTGATTCGAGGCTTACCCAGTCAGTCTGTGGGCCTAGAATCTAGTGGCAGAAAATGAAATGCGTATACGCAAGCAAGCCCTGGTATATTCGAAGAGGACTGCTGGTGATGAAACTAACTGAAGTCTGCAGAGACTGATACCTATAGAGGCACACAGCATTTTTGCATCCAGTTTCTGACCTGACCTCCAACCCCAAGGCTGAGGTGCAATTGCCTTCTTGCCTCCATTTGTCATGAGAAGCCAGACTCAAAAAATGTTGAGGGGCTGTTTAAGATCACAGGCTAATGAGTAGCGAATCCAGGTCCAAAAACCAAGTTTCAGGCTCCAGGTCCACCACTGTCCATCACACCATGACGTTGCTTAGTCATGCTGCCAGAGACATGACTCACATCCTAGGACTCAGATGCACACAGGACTCAGAAGCCAGAGGTGCACAGTTATGATATGATGGGATTGGGGGCTGTAAAGAGAAGAACAATGGAAGTGAAAGAAAGGCCTTGTTTTAAGTGGTGAACACTAGACATTTTATGTTTATCATCTTCTTTACAATAGGTAGGTATTCTTGTGTCTATTTTTATAGGTGAGACAATCAAGTCTCAATGGGGTTACTTGGCCAGGATCACTCAGAGTGTTAAGTAGCGGAGGTGCATGTGATCCTGGGTAAGTATGATTTCAGTGACAATGATCTGCTCCTCATGCTAAGAAGTTATTCTGGTGGGCATGACTCCTTATTCCACTAATATAGGTGTAGCTGCATCAGACATCTCAAAAAGGGTAATTTGAGTCAAATGAGGGCAGCTCACAGATAGCAGGATCTTAAAACTATTTCCATCCAATAATCTCAGTTTAAAGAATTTGTCCTAAAAAATGGTAATTCAAAAAATGCAGTTAGGAGTTCATATACAGAGATGTTCAACAAAGATGTTATTTATAATAGCAAAACCTGGGGAAAGAATTCAAATATCCCATCACATAATAACAGAGAATTAAGTTACAATTATAACCATATGATGGAATATTAGGCAACCATGAAAAATAATGTTAATGCAGAGTTTTTAATAACATAAAAGAGCCTTAAAACTAATGGAGAGTGAAGAAAGATACAATATTGTGTACATAGTAAGACTTCTTCATGTAAAATAATATTTATGGAAAGAGCTATAGACCACAATTGTGTGTGGGTGGTTCATGGGTATACACATTTTGTAAGTAACAGCTTAATTGAGATATAGTTTACATACCAAACATCCTATGCTTTTAATGTGTAATATTTATGAGTTTTAGTATATTCACAGAGGTATACAACCATCATCACTCTCTAACTTTAGGAAGATTCCATAATCCCACAGCCATTCACAGTTATTCTCATTCCTCCCACACCCAGTCCCTGATGAACACTAATAGATTTTCTGTCTCTATAAATTTGCTTATTTTGGGCATTTTGTATAAATGGAATCATGTAATATGTGGCCATTTGGGGCAGTCTTCCTTCACTCAGCATAGTGTTTTCACGGTTCATTCATGTAGAAGTGTATGTCAGTACTTCACTACTTTGTAGGGTTAAATAATATTACATTGTATGGATATACCACATTTTGCTTACTTATTCATAAATTGATAAACATTTGGATTGTTTCCACTTTTGACTGTTATGAATATTGTTAATATAAGCATTGGTGAACAATATGTCTTCTAGTCTCTTGGGTATATACCATGAAGCGGAATTGTCAGGAACTCTATGTCTAATATTTTGAGGAACCCCCAAACTGTTTCCCAGTGGATGAACCATTCTAGATTCTTACCAACAAGGATTAGGGGTCCCAATTTGCCCATATCCTTGTCAACACTTATTATTATCTTTCTTCCTTATTTTAACTATACTAGTGGATGTAAAGTGTATCTCATTATGGTTTTGGTTTGCATTCCCTAATATCTAAATTATGTTGAGTCTCTTTTCACATGTTTATTGGCCATTTGTGTATTTTCTTTGGAGAAATATCTACTGTGATTCTTTGCTCATGTTTTAATTGGGTTGTCTTCTTCTTATTGAGCTGTAAGAGTTCTTTATATTTTCTAGATACAAGTTCCTTATCGAATATATAATTTTTAAACATTTTCTCTCATTCTGAAGGTTTTTTTCTCACTTCCTTGATAATACTGCTGATAGCACAAATTGAGGAAGCCCAATGCACCTATTTTATCGTTTGTTGCATGTGTTTTTGGTGTCAGATATAATAAGTCATCGCCTCATCCAAGGTCATGAAGATTTACTCATACAACTTACTCTAAGAGTTTTACTGTTTTAGAGTTTGCATTTCAATCTATAATCGAATTACACTTGTGTGTAATGTGGGTAGGAGTCTAGCATCATTCTTTTGCACAAGGATATTCAGTTTTCCTAGCACCATTTGTTGATTTGACTGTTCTTTTCCCACTGAATTGTCTTGGCAAACTTGTCAAAAATCAACTGACCATAAATGTAAGAATTTTACTTATGAACTCTGAACTTTATCCTACTGATCTATATATCTATCCTCGTGCCAATACCACACTGTCTTGAACACTGCAGCTTTGTAATAAGTTTGGAAATCAGGAAGTGAGAGTCTCCCAGTTCTTTTTTTTTTTTTTTTTTTTGTTTAAGTCTTTTGCAATTCCATATGAATTTTAGGATTGGCTTGTCAATTTCCACAAAAATGGCAGCTGGGATTTTGATAAGGATTGTAGCGAATCTGCCGATCTGTGCGTTGGGGCCATCCTGTTAGCAAAATGATGGCTATGCCTACTCTAAACCCGGTGGCTTATCCTGAGCCGTAAGCGACGCCTTCTCCGCCTGGCAGGAGCAGCACAGCTCCGCGGAACGTGAAGGCGGGCTTGGAAATCACATCTACATGGAGACAACCCATTAGGGCTCTGCAGCTGCTCCCCGGGGGGCAGTTCCCATCCACCCCATCCACCGCGCGGCTTCTATTACTTAGTCCAGCGAGGCTTTAAATACCTCCGGGCACCCCCTCTGCCATTTCCTGTGGAATACTATTTCACAGCCTAATAGATCTTCCTAAGGGAATTTCCCCTCTTACTTAGCCCACATTTTCTTTTAAGTCCGTTGCTTCCTCAGGACCGCACCGTCCAGACTGATTTGCCTAGTCGGGATTCCCATGTTCCACAGCCCCAGAGGTCATATTCTTTCCGGGTTGCTGGGTAAACTCCGAGTTTCACAGTTGAGGTCTCGCTAAGGAGATCCCTAGCGAGGGCTGACATCAGGCTCCCTTAGGCTCATGAAGTCAAAAGCAGAAGTGGCCAGTCCAAAGAAAACCAAAGCCCCTCCTGGTCAAGAACGTGGAGAGCCTCTCTGCAATTTGGGGAAGAATGACTCGCCCCACTTTTGAAAACAATTATGATAAAATGTATTTATTATTACCATTTTGTTTTTACTTTGTCCTTCACTTTCTTCTTCCTTCAATAGCTTTAGGGGGTAGAAATGGGTTTTGGTTACCTGGCTGCATTGTACAGTGGCAAAGAAGTCTGGGCTTTCAGTGTACCCACCATCCCACCTGTGCATGCTGTACCTGATGGGTGATTGTTCATCCCTCCCTCCAACCCTCCTTGTTCTGAGTCTCCCATGTCCATTGTCATTCTCTGTGCCTTTGCAGCTTCCTGGTTTAGCTCCCACTTATAAGAGAGAACATGT
>CAUYQG010258706.1:0-26408 GCA_963574415.1 Tarsius wallacei
CGCACTACCACACCCGGCTAATTTTTTTATTTATTGTAGAGATGAGGTCTCACCAAGTTGCCCAGGCGGGTCTCAAACCCACGGGCTCAGGCAATCCACTCACCTCAGCCTCCCAAGGCGTGGGATTACAGGCTGAGCCACCGAGCCCGGCTTGATTAACTCTTTTTATTTAACCTTTGTCTTCATCAAATTCCATCTCCACCATTTACAAGGTGGAGGACAAGTTATTTAACCTCTCTAGGTTGCAGTTTACTCACTTGTGAAGGGAGGATAATAATAGTTCCTATTTCATAAGGTGTTGCGAGGATTAAACAAATTGACATAAATAAAGATCTCAGCACAGTGCTTGACACAGTGGGTATTTTGTGTTAGCTTCTATTCTTTTAGCCTGTATTTTATACACATCTATTTTTATCTCATCTTTATCTTTAAGCTCTTGAGTTTTTCATTTTTATTTTAAAGTCTGTTACCTTTTCTTTCAATTTTCTTTTAACTTACTATAATGTTTTCATTCCAATTTCCTCTTCATTGTCTCCCCTCCCCTTATTATTTACACACATTATTTTTCTCCCCCTCTTCCTCCTCACTTCACATTTGTTTTGATGATGGCTCTCTAGTCCAGCAGTGGTGGTGGGCTTTTAATGTAGTTGGGCTTGTAGGTGACACTCCCTAAGGGACTCATTTCCAGGCAAGACTGAGGGAACCCACAGATCACCTCTCTCAGCTGTAATTCTCTCTGTACCTGGAGTCCGTGACTGACTCTTAACAGCTCTCTCTCTTCCTACCTGTGGCTCAGAGATTTTAAACCACATGATCTCCAAGGATGCCATAAACAAAGTAAAACAAACAGGAGACTGGGAGAAAGTATTTGCAATGCTTATGAGTCAAAGGATTAACATTAATAATCTAAAAACAACTACAAATCATAAGTAAAAGACAGACAACCCTCCCACCCCCGGTAGAAGAAGGATTTGAAAAGGTGAATTACAGAAGAAGCAACACATGTGGTCAATAAAGAGATGGAAAAGGATCAATCTCTCTAGTCATGGGGGAAGTACAAAATAACAATGAGACACACATTCTTTCTAAGCAACTGTTGTTTTTCCCTCGTTTTAATCTCATGGACACTTCCAATTGTAGAGCTCCCTCTCCTCACTGTCTTCTAGTTTGCTCAAAGCAAATTACACAGATGTATCTAGGACCTGACAACATGCATTTTGTGTAACAAGTTCGTTTTTAGTTCTATTTTATTTGATTATTCTTACCTACACACCTACACACACAGGTTCCCCAAAACAATCCTCTAACAAAAGAGGAATGAATAAATAATAGGCTCTCTAGTGATATCAAAATGTTTATACCCCTCCCCAGACACCTGCTATTGATCTGTAAGCAAGACTTGAAATGAAGGAAAAAGCACATCAGAGAAGCAAGGGAGAAGAGATGACAAGTCCACAGTCAACTCGGAAGAGGTAGTTGGTGGTAATGGATTAGACATTAGCACTGGCTCAGAACCCTCTGTGCCATGGGAGAACCGTAGGAAAAGCAGGCTCTCTCTGCTTTTTTTTTTTCCCCCTTTCAATAGCTTTGTCCTTGGGACCCTGTTGAAAGGTCCTGGCTCCTCCAGCCTTCCCTCGGGAGGCCAGAAAGGGCCCCAGGTGAGCAAGAGCTGTGCCAGAGCAGGCACTGCCTGGAGGACAGATGAAGGAAGTGAAGAGAAGGAGCCTGTACTTAAAAAGACAAGACTGCCCACAGGGACCATCGTGAAAGCTTTTTCCCAAAAATCTAGAAATAGAGTTAGTATGAAGAAAAACACCAGGAAGCAAGTTATGCTCCCACATAAGAAAGGGCTTTATACCAAGAGTTTTCCAGCAGTGTGTGGGCTGCCGTGTGCAGCAATGAGAGCCACATCCTTGAAAGTATTCAAGCAGAGGACGGAACTCAGCCAGTCAGGAACACACTGGGAGAAATTTCTCCATGGACTGCCTGGTCAGGACGACTTCTCTAGTTCCTCCAGCTCTAAGACTATCTATCACATAAGAGTGACCTGGGCTGAGTCTACTCCATCAGTTGGCCACGTGAAAGCACAGGAAATGACTCTGCACCCCAAGATATCGATTATGGAGCACTATGGACACAAGATACTAATGAAGAAGAAAATTTTAAAATGTGGTTTTCTTTTTTTTGAATTGGAATCTCATTCTTTCCCCGAGGCTAGAATGCAGTGGCATGCTCACAAACTTGACCTGAGTTCAGGCGATCCTTCTGCCTCAGCCTTCCAAGTAGCTGGAACTATAGGTGCACACTACCATGCTTGGCTTATATTTTGATTTATTGTAGAGCCGAATTCTCACCAAGTTGCCCAGGCTGGTCTTGAACCCCTGAGCTCAAGCAATCCTGTCACCTTGGCCTCCCAAAGTGCTGAGATTACAGGTTTGAGCCACCACACCCAGCAAAATGTGGTTTTCTAGAAACACTTGGATTCAGCCACCTCCCAATGCAATGTGACGAGTGAATCTCATCATAAATGTCTGCAAGCTGTCAGCCTCAAATGGGAGTAGGAGGGACTGAGCTTTCTTTCCAATGCACTCATCCCTTTACAGACTTCACTTGCACCCACCCCCCACTGCCGCCATGGGAAGATGAAGAGATAATGGGACCCCAGGGTCTTGGATTGGAGCAGTGCCACCTCTGTGTTTGCCTGGCTCTGCGTGCCCCAGATACCGGCTGCCTGGCTTGCAGACAGACCTCATTAATGTCCTAACTAATTGGATCTGCTTTTGCCAGAGCAGTACTCCGTCTGAGAATACACTCGAAATACTGCATAACAGTGATTCTAAGATGATGATAAATTTAGTAGCAGCTCGCATGCACAAGTGTGTGTGTGTGTGCACATGTGTCCTTGCATGTATCATGGGAGGACAAGAAATCCTGCTACAGTAAATGTAAACTTTGACTGCAAGATGAATTCCCCCTGCAAAAGTGTTCAAATGTTTTTTAAAATTGTCTTTAATTGCTTCTGAGATTATGGTGACACATCATCCCAGTTCCTATAATAAGGCGACCAAGGTGACAAGGCTGTTGCAGAGTCCAGGGGCCACCAGAAAGAGCACCGGGGACAATGAAGCTTGGGGAAGGAAAGTGGTGAAAACAGGAATTGGGGAGAATCTGCCTGTCTGAGGAGGAAGGCTGACAACATCAGGGCACTTCCCTAAAGTACCTGATGACCCTTCACTAACTGCCCGGAGTCCCTGACAGCCTTCTCCTGGCCATGGTGCCAAAAGATACAGTGGCAGCTGGTAAGCAGCTGCTCCAGGCCCCCCAGCGCCCTGGTTTCTGCTTACCCTGCAGCAGCGCCTGTGGTGAGCTTTGGAGTGAGGCAAATCTGGGCTCACGCCCGGCCCACACTGCAGACAAGACCGCTTCATTACCTTCCTGCCATCGCCAGACGGTGATGGTGTGCTCGGGGTCCACGCCCACTGACACCAGGAGCTTTCCGGTCGCACTGAAGTTGACATAATTCACCCCCTTGGAGTGGAAGCATCGCAGCATGGAGAGGGTGTGTTTGGTCATGGCATCCCATATGTGGATCGAAGGTGTTGTCCCTGAGTGGGGAAGCATGACAAAGAACTAAGGCAGATGGAAGGTGGGAACAAGGCAACACTTGCGATCGTTTAAAAGCGTTTTTAAGACAAGTGTTTAGGGGCGTTACATTTCTGGACATGAGACCTAGAGTTCGACCTGGCCAGAGGAAAAAGTCTACAGGAACCTTGCTTAATTTTAAAGACAGAGCCTATAGCACACATACTTGCGGAGGACTTTATGCAAAGGAAACTGGTGAAGTCAGTGATTTGTATCTGCGATTCAGTCAGATACAATCAGCAAACATGATACAACGACATGGTTTTGCTGCAAGATTCAAACTACTCATGAATGAAACAGCCTTACCTGGGGTTTCCATAATATCACCTGCATTGTGTGGGCAATGGCAATGAGGAAGCGTCAAGGGAAAACAACAGCTAAAATAAGTCATGTGTCTAAAGTGAGGCCCTCAATACATTCCAAATTAAAATTTAAAATGGACATGGGTTCCATGAAAACAAGCAGAAAGGTATTTATGTAAAAACTGTCCTTGAAATGACAAAGTAAAAACAAGCAAACATACTTGTCATAAATGTGAATCAACTCACATTAGGCACACTGACTACAATCCACCCTTGCCAAGCACAGTCACCAGGCTTCAAGACATGGGGCTCTTCACTAAACACCTGGGGTCTGAAGAATTATCTCCAGATCCACAGGGATGGGTCCACCCATTGATTTGGACTATTAGGCTCTAGTCTGACTTTATGGTTCCTCACAATTACCAATCCCTAGATGTGTCAACTTAGGTGACACAGATACATTCGGGGCTCAAAAAGTCAACATCGTCAACAAGAAAGAGACCCACTCCCTCCCCCTCCAAATAACTGCTGATAAGCCCCCATCCGTGCTCAGCTGGGACAGCCTTGGCTGTTGCGAGTCCTCCTACCTATCTGGCTGGTGGCCACCACGTTCCTGTACTTGGGGTGCTGGTTCACTGTGAGACAGAGGATGTCGTCCGTGTGCTCCAGGTAGAAACTCTGGCTCCCTGGGAGAGAGACCACGGGAGGTGAACAGCGGAACCTGAAGACCTTTCCAGATCACCCCAAAGTGTTATTATGTGAGGTCTTTAGAAGCTCCTTGTAAAAGTGAGAGCCTCCAAATTCTCATTTTCAGAATCATCCTTAATGAGATGGAAGATCATTCTGCAAAATGTGCATATCCTGTCCTAGGTTTGGGAGACAGCTGGTGTCTGCTGTTTAACACCTTCAAGCTGTCCTCCCACCCTTCCTGTGCAGATCCAGAGCACAGTCCGAGTACAGAAGCTACCAGGGTCCAAAATGATGGAGAGCGAGGCGTCCTCCTCTCCACAGCACAGGACTGCTGGCTGCACAATGTCCACCTCTGGGCACGGGGGTGCATGGCCTGGAGATGATGCGTCACTGAGCAAAATGGCCGCACTTGCTTACATGAAATAAATGCTCAGAAATCACCTTTACTTACCAAGTGCCAATCCACCTGGGTGCCTAGATGGCAGAGGTGATCACTTTACCCCGCTAAAGCCCTCACTCGATATATGCCACAGGATGTGGAAGAAAGGGCAAGAAGCACTTTTTCATCTCTTGTGGCAAATAGGTTTGCTGACTTCCAAAGTGGCCACCTGAAGCTCACCCAAACGCCCAAGAATTGAGAGGCGAATGATGGTGTTGATAAAGGAGGAAAGAGTATGTTGCTACCAAGGTGGTGACGTGTGGCGAGAAAACTGAGACAATGTATAGACAGTTGCAAGGTTCTCCTGCAAAAAGACACAAACCAATATGCACCCAGTAATTTCACTGTCTAAATCTATGCACGAACAGCTACACAGAACTGAGAAGGAACAAAAATTTGAAAGAAGTTTTTTTAAAGACATGAAGCAAGTAAGTTAACATGTTTAAATCAAGTGGTAAAGATATGAATGTCTGTTCATTTCTGAACGCTTTTTGTTTGAAATGGTTAACTTTAGTTTTTAATTTGAGTATGGTTTTTGTTTATTTGTTTTTCTCCTCATTATAAATGTGGCTAAATAGTCAAAACAAACAAAGCTCGAAAAATCTGAGCTGCTGAAAAACAGGTCATCGTTAAAAATTAATGAGCCAAGTTCCCCTAAGCCTCGTTCTTGGTTCCATGGCTAAGGAATCTCTACTCCTTACATCCTCTCTCTGGCTTCTCTTCATGGTTCTGGGCCTCCCAGGAGCCGATGTCAACATGGACATCCTCCCTCTAGGGCCTAGGACAAGATAAAATGGGGCTCAGGCTAGAAAGAAAGAGGGTCCTGACTCTGGAAACTGAGTCTGGGTGCTTTTTGGACTAAATGAGACCAGGCAGGGATTGTATGGGATGTCTATAAAGGGAGGGAAAATGCAGACTTTGGGGCATCTAAAGTGGGAAAGCATGTAAAAGGACTAAATGAGAAATGTGCACCCTGGAGGTAGTCTCCTTTCTCGCCTGGTTACCTGTGGAGAGGTTCTGCACGACACCAGCCGCCGCCGTGTGGAAGATGATGTCGGCGCCATCATTCAGGTAATGCAGGTTATTGCGACAGTCGAACCCTCTGTAGCCAAACACATGGTCTAGAGCCAGTTCCTACATTCACACACATAGATGAAGACGACCCTCAGAGGAAGGAAGGGCAGGGGGACAAACCCACACTGCGTGAATAGCCAAGTGACTCAAAGGAACAATATGACTGGTGAGGCAAACACACACTCACTAAAATCGTTTCGCTTCTTGACTAGCTGAGGGTGAAATGTAGCCCTGTCTTTAGTTCCCTGAACTGCCAGGGGCTGCAGGAGAACCCACAGAATTTCAGGGACTTCTCTAAGGAAACCATACTTCCTGGCTTCGTAGGTGTGAAGTCCACAGATTTGATGCCTCATAAAGGTTACCTAGAAGTTTTGTGACTGCATCTTAGAAGGCGCACCCCAGGTGAGCTGAACAGAAGCTCAGAGATTTGCTCTGATCAACTGCCATAAACGGAGGGAAATGCCACCATGCTCATTCTGCGGCATGGTATTTGTGCTACTAAGGTACCACACACTTGCATTTTTTCCAAAAACCAGATACCGTTCTGGGTTTATAGTCATTCTCCTCTTCCTGTCTTGTCTTCTGAGACAAAGAGCAGTGGCCGATTCAGATCAGTTCTTCACTCAACCCAACACACATGCATTGGGCAGCTCCCCCATGACCGGCCCTGTGCTGGCTAGTGGTATTCGAAGTTAAGAAGATATGGGTCCCTCCTCTCTTGTTGCCCAGATTCTGGCCTCTCCTCTCTTCAAAGCGCAGCAATTGCAAATAGCAGATAAATCCTCCCCAAATATCATGATGCCTCTTTACTTCAAAACATTTACTGCCAATGTTTAAGGCCAAACTCCCTAAGTTGGCACCCTGAGGCCCCACCCGCTCATCTGACTCTATCTCCTGCATGCCTTGGTCAAACAGACTTGTCTATTTAGCCCACATATCATCAGCATTCCTATCTTCTTTTGTTTCTTTTTTCTTTTTCTTTTTTTTTAACGCTCTCTCTCATCTGGAAAGTCCTCTACCTCTTTTCAACTCAACCAGTATCTACCTACCCCTCCCACCCGTATGTTTCCCGGGAAGTGGTATATAATATATAACTCTGTCCCAAGCTGGGTCAATCAGATGGTCTCTCCCAGGAATTTAGAATTAGGGACACTGGTAGGTTCAACTGTCTAATTAACTGAGAAGATGCAAACTCAGGTGCTAGGAGGCCCTCATAGCCTGCCACATGCAGTCAAAGTAGTTCAACAAGTCTGCAGAAAAAGAGATGAATGCATCAGACACATACAAGGCCCTGGTGGGCAGGGGAGAGGTGCCATCTTGGCTCCTTGTGGCCTTCTAGCTCCTGGATCCTGTCTTTCCTGAGGCTCAGCTGCCTCTCCTGACCTATGTTATATTCCATACTAAATCCTCCCAATAAATCCTCCCTTTCCAATAAAAAATTTGAAATTTGGCATCAGAGAGCTTACAGACCAGTAGGGAAGATAGCCCAGTAAGAGATAAGGCAGGAGAGTGTGGAACAAAGGCTGTGAAGCAGGGTGTGTGGGTGGGGGACTGCAGGAAGGTTTAGGGTGAGGAGCTTCAGGGAAGATTGCACAGAGGAGATACCAGAGAAGGGCTTGGAGGGATGTGGGTGTTGGGAGTGGGGAGGAGGGGCCTTCCAAGCTGAAGGAATGACGACATGGGCTTGAAAGTCCAAGACAGCTTCGGAGACCACAAGTGCTAGGTCTGGGGTTGGAGATTTGTGATAAGGTGAAGAATCACAGGCGGAGAGCTTTGAAGGTGCCTGTGAAGCCAGGAACTTGAATCCCACTGGCAATGTGGGAATCTCCTGGGTGTTAAAGTCAAGGTGAGGGATGAAAGATTGATATTTTAGAGTTAATTCTGACAGCAGCAGGGCATGTGTCAGAGAGGAAAGAGAGACTCCAAAGGCAGAAAGAACAGCTAGGGTGTCTCTTTGCTAAAAAAGCAGCTTTACTAGGGTGGATCCTGAGTTCAAGTCCTCCACTTACTGGCTTGGTGATGTTGGGCATGGACCTAATAACTCCCTTAAGTCCCCTGAAACACAGTGTCCTCATTTGTAAAGTGGAAACACTAAGAGTACCTACCTCACGTGTGAGGATTGATTGTATGAAATTCCCCATAGCTACATACATAGGACCTGGCACATAGTAAGTGCTCAAACAACATTACAGACAGTGCAAAAGTACTCACGCGCACTCTCTCTGTCTCTCTCCCCTCCCTCCTCCCTCCCCCGCATTCTAGGGTGTCTATGGAAGGGATGCTGAGGGCCTGAGTGGGACTAGCTAGAGTAAAAAGGAGCCAGGCTTGACAGATATGGGACATTTCAGAATTAGTACCGACAGGACCTGATGACAGGCTGGGGCGGCAGGAATGTGACCCAGTGGATGTGACTTTGGTCGCTGGGATGGGGGACACATGGCCATGTAGAAGGAAGAGGGGACAAAAGAGAGCCAACAGATCCCTTCGGGGTGACCTGTCGGCGTCTGTGGGACATGCAGATGGTGATGTCTAGGGAGGTCTTTGAACATCAGTATCAGATTAAAAGCAGAATAGTTTAACTCGCTCACCTCGACCAGTTTCTTTTTTTTGGTGATGTTGTTCTTCTGGAGTTTCTCAGGCTGGGGAGCTGCTCGGCTAACGGGTGGCCTGGAACAGAGAGAGGCCGGAGGAAGGACGATGTTGAGCACAGTGCCAGGCTCCTCTCCCTTTCCCGTACTCAGAGGACCCTCCACCCAGGTTTGTTCTGTCCTGACCTCCTCCCTTGCCCGTCCAAAGGAAAGTAGCTTCTGAAATTAACAGTCCTGTGTGAGGGGCCTGGATGCACAGGCACTGGGTCGGGCCTCCCCACCTAAGGCATTGTGGTGAGGGTCAATCCCTCCTCCCCCTACTTAGCTATGACCCTGGGCACAGGAAGAACATGTGAGCCAGAGGGGCTTGTTAAAAACCACGGAGGAGCCGAGGCATGAGGAGGAAGAGGCCACACTTCCCAAACCCACTGCCCATTGTTCAGACAGGGATGTGCCAACGCTGCTCAGAATTAGGATGTCAAAGATCACGGTGAGGTGTGAGGTGGGACTTGGATGCCAGTCTTTGGAACGAGCCCTGAGCTCCATGTGCCAAGTGCCCAGGTTGGTCTCATTACACCAAAGGGCAAGAAGGAAGCACAGGGATAAAAAACAGAACTTGTGTTTCCCACTCTGCCCACCCCTCAGGGTTACGGTCTGCTGTAAGCTACTACTGGCATACCAAACGTTGCTTTTCCAGTCTCAGTTTTGGGGACTTGGGCCTCCAAATGTAGCTAAGAGATTTTATAACACATTAGCACTAAAGGACTCTTGTATGGGTAGGCCAATTCTTGGTGGTGTGGGGTTCCCTTAAATCAGACTTCTCCAAGTTTAGGAAACCAGGGATGGGTGGAGGGAGACCTACACGAGCTCCCACTGCGTGTTCCAGATACATTAGTCATTGTCCTTGGGATATGAAAAGAGAAAGCATTACCTTGATCCCCTTGTAAGCAGCAAACAAAGCCAAGTGAGAAACTTAGTACAGTTTAGAGTAGCAAGAGCAACCACCTCATTCATGCACAGGCATTTTCCAAGTGAACAGACATTCCTGTGTGGCACAAACCATGCTTCCCCAGCATGCCAGCAAAGAACTAAAACAGAAATGAAAGAGTGCACCAGTCTACAAATTCAGAAAACTCATACCCTGGCGTCTCTGGGCAAACTCTGCACTAAAGCGCCTACAGAATAGGGAGAAAAAAGGAAGCCTTGTCAATGCTTCCCGCACACTCTCCTGGACTTTACGAATGTGCCTGGGGACTCTGCTTATTTTAGAGTGTGCTGGGGAAAAACTTGCCAGAAAAACAATGACATCCTACTGGATGTCGTTGGGATGGATGTACAATGGATGCTTTGTTTCCAAATCAAGTAAGACTCATAATTTGGCCTAATAATTCCCAGTGTTTCTTGGTAGGTCAGCTCGCCTGCTGGAACGAATGGCTTGGGGGTTGTTTTGGTTTGGTGTTGGGGGTTTCTTTGGAGGATGTGTGTGTGTGTGTGTGTGTGTGTGTGTGTGTCTGTGTGTGTGCAGGGGAAAACAAGGTGCCTTTATTTTCTCAGAAACTCCTCAATCAAAACATGTTATGTAATCATAAGTGATAATTGGACCAAACAGCATTATAATCACCACTGAAGAATGGATAGAGAACACATCTCTACAGAACAACACCCCCGGTTGACATCATCACCACCAAATTGAGCAAAATTGGGAGACTGGGGGCATGCCAGTTCTCACAATTAGACACTTCCTTCACATTAATTATCGCTTCCTAGGACATCTGCTCTTTCTTCTGTTTTAGTGGGACTTTCAAATGAAATCCGTGGGTTTCTCCTTTCACCTAAGAATGTTTAAGTGTATGACAAAAGCGAGCCAGGGTCTGTGCTAAGAGCAAGAGACCACTAGAACTCTGGCACGGGTCATAGGCATCACTTGAGGTTAAACACAGGGTTCGTTTTCGGGGACACACGGGTTGTATAATATGTGATATATTATACAGTGTATCTAGAGTATGCATACAAGCACAAACACCGTGTACTTATATATACATGAGATTGTATATATACACACAGAGGCAATCCGATGCTTTTTTTCACCTTGATTTTCAGTCAAAAACTGAAAAGTAAAGCAATCTCAGAACGTTTCTTTCTCATTTCGCAAGCATGTGTTTACAGCTGTATTGCTTCAAAACGGAAGATGAGAGGAGCAAGGGAAGGGACCTTGCGTTGTGGCAAAATCAGCGGGTTTTAAGCATCGACGCTTCGCGGTTGTGGATTCTGCATGAACACCGAGTACTGGTGTTCACCGAACACCTGTGCTGTTCTCCAGGGTGCTGTGAATACTTACTTGACAATTCCCTGCCTCCAAAGGAAAGCAAGTTAAAACACAATACAAGTATTAAAGGCTTCTTTCCAAGCATCTACAAACAGTGTGCACAACATTGGACATGGGAGGAACGGCCAAAAATTTCAAACACAGCCAAACGCTGGGGGTTTAACATTTTTCAGTGGATCTAAATCCTTCCAGATTCAGATTCCATTGGAAAGGTGACTCTGAAAAGCTTTGCTGAGGTGGGAAAGAGCAGAGGGCATGAGGACATTCACTCACTTTCAGTCCAATAAACTCTTTACGGTTGGTTGTTCCAGCTGGCACAAGATGGAGAGCGAGAAAGACAGCAGGTGCAACTGGGAGTTGGCAGGGATACCCGGCAGGGTCGAAAGCTAGGAAGGTGACGGGTGAGGGATCAGAGAAGGAAGGAACAGAGACACACAGGGGTCTGAGACACAAGCAGGGCTTTGGGTAACTCGGGGAGACAAAAGAGAAGAAGAGCTTCCATCGGGCAAGAATTTTAAGGAGGGCATCTGGCAAGAGAGCAAACCAACTGGATAATCAGGAGAAAGGGTGGCAGACAGGGTTGAGCTCTGGAGAGCAGGAGAAGCCAGCCAAAGAGGAGAGAGGGAAGGCCTGTGAACTCAAGCATGTGGCTTGGGGTTGAGTAACAAGGCAGCCCTATTCTTGCCCGGGGCCTGTGGGAGGAGTCACTACATTGCACTTTCTACTCCCTGTGGAAACAGGTGGCACGTTCTGTGTGCAGGAGAGGACCATGAGCAGGTCAATCAGTCCTTGCCACCATCCCACTGCCCAGCAGCTGGGTGGCTGAAGAGAAAGCTTAGACTCAGCTGAAGATGTGGGAAGTGTTATTCTGACACAGGCTCTCGAGACCCTACAAGGCCCCCAAGGATGGCCAATGCCTGGGTATTTGTCTCCTCCCCAAGGTGCTAGACCAGCTCCTTGAAGGTGCTAGAGTGAGTGAAGGGTGAAGCAGAGCACACAGTGACCTGAGATGTGTAGGAGCAGGCTCAAGGCCAAGACTCTTAGGAAAGCTTCTGAAATGACTCAGGAAATTATGAGATTCAGTTGCACCCCAAGATAAGCACGACACAAGAGCCAACTGGGGAGCAAGGCTTGGAGAGACTGCAAGAAACAAAGTCATTCCAAGCAGTTTTATAAAGAGAGGTGTGGGTGTGGGGAAACTCAGATCCATTTAGCCAAGAAATGCAAGTTGGATTCATAATTTGAAATTGTTTTTAGTGGTGTTAGTCAGATGATGTTCAAAGTGTCCTTGTAGAAAACAGCTTTCTTTAGGTTTCAAACTGTGCCACAAAAATGCTCTAAGCGTTTTCAAAATGTCTTGGGAAACCCAACTACCCTTGATCCTGGTTTTATGTGGGAGCCAGAATGTGATCTTAAATTACTTTAGAAGTGTCCTTCAACAATACCTATCAACTCATGACTGCATTTCAGGGATCAATGAACTCCATGGTACTCATACAAAATTGTGTTTGCACATGAGCATTTTTCTGGGAGGAAAGAGTCATGTTTTAATCAGATTTTCAAAGATGTCTGCGGTTTAAGACAGCGAGAGAGAGAGAGAGAGAGAGAGAGAGAGAGAAAGTATGAGAGAAACCACTGCTCTAGGATAAATCTGGGTTTAGGGAAGGTCTCCAAAGCCATGGTTATCAAGACCAAAGGAACTGAATTCTATGAAGTGTATTCCTATGTATTCCAGGACCATGAACAGAGTTGCTCAGTGATGAAGCAGAAATGAAGGAAAAGAGTCAGGCAGGAGAACGAGGGGATGCCCTGAAAGAAGCCCACCATCTTGAAAATGCTTGACTGAAGTCTATAACACAGCTTGTGTTTTTCGTTTCTTTGAAAATGGAGCTATGGTCTCAGACATGGCTATTTTCAGTTAAAATAAAATTATTTGAGTGAAAGGCTGAGAGCAGACAGGATGGAGTGGAGAGAACGAAGAGAAAAGGAGGAAGAAAGTTGAAGAGGCCACTGTAATAATCCAAGGAAAGAAAGATAAGAAGCTTGAGCAGAGCAGTGGTTGTGGAGATGGAAACAAGTGAATATTTAAAGAAATGTTGGTGAAACAGACTTCATGAGACTTAGCCACTGGTTGTCTTAGGAAGATGAAGTAGGAAAAGCAAGCCAAGGGGAATATCAATTTTCTGGGCATCTGGGTGAACGGTGGTGATCACTGAATGAGACAGAACGGGAACAGTTATGAGGGAAGATGATGAGCTCAGTTTTGGCGTACCGAGCTTTGGACAGCTGTGAGATAGCTATGCCACTTGGAGGCTCAGCTGAGACGGGGGAGTCAGAGATACGAGCCTGGGAATCACCAGTCAATGGGTGGGATAGATGAGATTAATTAAGGGAGAAGGTGGAAGGTGAAAAGAGAGGCCAGTCAAAGGTGAAATCCGAAGGTCCAACAGCAAGTGAGGCTGGAAGAAGAAGCAGAGGCGGGACACTTAGAAGAAAGAGAGAGGCAGAAGGAGGGCCAGGAGAGATGCTGCAAAAAGGCGAGAAGATTGGCTCTCACTACACTGTCCAAGATGACAGCCATTGCCACACATAGCTGTTGAGCACTTGAATCATCGTAAGTCCAAATTAAGATGGGACATAACTGTAAAATGTAGACCAGATTTTGAAGACCTGGTAAAAACAATTTGTAAAAAAGAATGTAAAATAACACAGTAATTTTCAGATTAGGTCCATTTAAAAGTAATAGTTTAAATATATCATGTTCAATAAAATTTATTATTAAATCCATGTCACCATCTCTTAATGTTTTTAATGTGGCTATTAGAAGAATCACACATATGGCTCACATGATATGTCTATTGAGCACTGCTACTGTAGAAGGAACAAATTTTGAAAGACAAAGATAGAGGTGAGTTGATAGGATCGGGGAATTAGAAAGCCCCATGTCAGCAGAATGGCAGGGGCAGAATGGAAAAGAGAATGAAGACAAGACTTTTTGAAGCCTGGAGGAGAAAGGAAAGGGGAGGTCAGGTAAGGGCAGAAATATGTGTGTAAGTATACAAGATCAGCCAGAGGACTTGTTTTTGTTTTTCTCTGGAGACAGTTGCGCGGAGATGGGAAACACTGGAACGTGTTTCTTGGCTGAGGACATGAATCCAGCTATGGGGAAGCGACACAACACAGGAGACACAGAGGAGAGATGATGAGGGAGCATGGATGGACCAGAGGCTGTGGTCCAAGCACCAACTGAGGGATCAGTATGGAATAGGAGGGACTACTTCCTCTGAGAAGAGAGAGAAGGAGGCAAATGGTCTATGCGGGCGGAGGATGGGGAGTAAGATAGAGGAGGGAGAAAGAAGTGTCAAGATGGAGTGTGTGCCCGATGGCTTCTTGTCTTTTCAGTGAAGGAGGAGAAAAGATCCATCTGCCAAGAGTGGAGGGGCAGAAGGTTGAGGAGGAGGCGAAACCTGGCTGACAGCTGAGAAGCAGCAGAGGGGAGCAATCAAAGAGAGGGATGAAAATGTAGCAGTGTAGAGGGCCACACACAGCTGGCAACGCAGTCCCTCTGGGAGTGGCAATATGCACCAATGTGTGATTTTTCTAGTCAGAAGAGCGGAGAGGTAAGTGTAGGAGAAATATAGGGGTGAAGAGCCAAGAGGACCTGGAAATGGCACTTACACAGGCAAAAAAGTGAGGTCAAGAGAGGGCCAGAAAACACATGGAGATGTCTAGGCGCTGAATGTCTTAATGAATATGAAGATCATGCACACCAGGGATGAGAAATCTAACGAGGGAAGGCGAAGTCGTCAAAGGCTAGAAAATTTCTGGATGTTGATGGAACCCAGGGCACGGCAGGAGGTGGGGTTGGCCAGTTGGCTGTGAAAGGAACGGTTCAGAGACAGGAAACTGATGAATGACAGCAACAGGGAGGGGCAGAAGTTGGCAGAGCACAATGGGAACTTAGAAGGAACGTATGGGCTAGGTAAAGAGCAGTTCAACAGACTTGAACGCACCCACAAAAGCACCCCATCCCCCACACCTTTCACTCCTGCAAATACCTCCTCAGTTACCAACCACACAACAATCGACGTTTAGAGGGAGGATAAATGCTCCTGGTAGCATCTATTTCCTCCAAATGGAGAATCTGTGAGATGTTCAGAGACTTGACCAAAATAATCAGAACCAATTCTGCCACAATCTTCTAGGAGACACTCTCTTCTGATAGGAAAGTGCTTACCTATTTTTGATGTGTTATTTATTTATTTATTTATTTTTGAGTTGGAGTGTCACTCTGTCACCCAGACTGGAGTGCAGTGGCCACTCCCGGCCACCACAGCCTCGACCTGCTGGGCTCTGGCAATCCTTCCGCCTCAGCCTTCCGAGTAGCTGGAACTACAGGTGCGCGCTACCATGCCCAGCTAATTTTTGATTTATTGTAGAGATGAGGTCTCACCAAGTTGCCCAGGCGGGTCTTGAACCCACAGGCTCAGGCAATCCACTCATCTCAGCCTCCCAAGGCGCAGGATTACAGGCTGAGCCACCGAGCCCGGCTTGATGTGTTCTTTTATCTCCACAAATGAGTAGGTTTGAGTCAATGATTACACTGTAGGAGTGTGCTTTCCTAGGCATATTCATCGTTTTCAAAAAATCAGTTTCTAACACTACCTCTGGATTTTTATGCAATAGGCACTCTTTGTGATAAAAAGCAAACAAATCATTCTATCCCAAATGGCAGGTTTAATTTCTAAAATTACGAGTTATGTAGAAGTCATTGTTTAGCTTCAAACCAATACAGAAAATCGAGGGGTTTGAATAAGGAAAATCATTTATGAAAATAGCATTAAATTCTCTTTTAAAAAATCGACTAATGATTCAGCTTTTAGTGGCATTACCTAGCTAAATAATAGGACTTCAAAATTGTTAATTTCAGTATTTCAGGGTTTGACAGCTATTGTGATTTCAGTTCCTTCCACCTTCATAAAGAACAGGATCTCGCTGTTCCACCTGCCCAGAGCAGTTCTGATTGCAGAACTCTTGCAGAATTAAAGAGTAGAGTGAAGATGAACTTAGCCTGGAAAGAAAGGCTCTGGAGCAGCAGGTGTGCTCTGCCCTGTTCGCACCACATGAGCCCCTTCACTCTCCCATGGTGAGGGCTCAGCCGGGCTTACAAACAACATAGCTGCAACTGCAGGTCTTTGTACTAACTCCCATTTTTTTTTTTTACTTTGTTACCTTTTTTTTTTAACTTTAAGGTCACCCCATCCTCACAAATGGGATGAAAATGCAGAATTAGCAGCTCCTCCCCTTTTGTTGGACCAAGCTTCAAGATGGGCTTGAGTGGTCCCGATCGATCTCAGCATGAGAATTTCAGCACGTGTACAGAAGGATTGTCAGTTCTTAGCAACTCTAACAATACACGCTCACAAAGCAGCTATTGATCAAGGATGACAAAGGGCCTCTGTCAGGCCCGCAGAGCTAAGGAAAGCGCTAGGAGAGCAGGCTGTTGATTGGCTCTTGACACTGCCGGGGAGAGGAGCACAGTTCCCCTTCACCATGCTCACCATGCCTCAGGCAAGCCTGAGATTCCCACAGATTTCCTGATTCAATACAGCATTTTTTAAAAATTGAGGGTAGCTTCTGCATGTGTGAATAGTTAGAGGAGGGGATTCTGAATGTTCCCAACACAAACAAATGGCAAACGTTTGAGTGATGGATATGCTAATTGCCCTCATATAATCACTACACATTGTATGTATTGAAACTCATTATATACCTCATAAGTATGCAAAATCATTACTCATCCACTAAAAATTTTAAAAGCATACATTTTTTTAAAAATTAGGGCAAGTTCTCCCAGCAGATTTCTGTCTCTGAACATAACATGGGTTAGAGGAAAAACTGGGATTACCCATATATGGTGGTTTGTTTTAGCTCGAGGAAATACGTCCAAATCATTCCCATTTTTTTTCACTTTGTCACTTATGAGCACGCTCTTTGTTTCATTGTAAACCTGCTGACAAAGAAGCTTTGTATGTACAATGGGTGTGATGGCCACAATAACATAGTATTTTCTTTTCAGCTACTTTTGCCTGGGGTTACTCAAATAGATTTAAACCAAACAAACATCTCAATTCCTGATGGACAGATGCTATGATGATTAAGAAAAAAAATTAGCAGAAAAGGCGAGGAGGAGCCTGGACTTCTGCTGCCCCCCAGCCCCGCCTGCTCACGTTCAGCTTTTTATTAATGTGAGAAAATAAAGCATTCTCATCTCTCGTTGGAAATATAAATTTAAGTGAGAGCAGTCCCATGGCTAAGTGGGGCATTCTTGCACTCTGCCTGGGTCACACCATTTCTCAAATAGGTGCTCATCAAAAATGGACTTGGAGAGCATTTTGAGGATAGACTATTTATTCAAATATGAAGAGAAGCAGTCTAAGTAAGTTTATCCATTCATCTACTCATTCAAGAAATATTTATTTTACTATGTACTAAGTGCAAGGTATGTGGTGGCACTATGACAGACACAGCACCAACTCTCGGGAACTGATAGTCTAACAAAGTCTATAATCCAGTGAAGCCGTATCTTGATGTTATGAGCTCATACATTAAGGAACCAAGGATTAAAGATGGCTATTAATTTAGGACTGAAACAAAAAGCCAAACCCCAAACAAACAAAAACTCCATAACATTTCTTTATAAACCCATAGTGTACAGTTTTCCTTATAGAACTTTATTTTTCCTTAAATTCATAAACCTATTCAAATTGACTGAGGATATGAAATAGTAGCAAAAGATATGGCTTAGGACCTTATCTATTCAGTCATAAGCACAGTTTAAGAAAAAATTTGGAAAACCCTAATGCTAGAGTGGGAATTCTGAAGTTATTTGGTACTGTATCTATTAGTCCACAGAGGAGTGTACCCACCACTTACAAAAAGGTTTAGAAACTGCTTCCAATTTTGGTTTCGCACAAGTTCCTTGGTTTCCTAAGGAACATATGTCATAGACTGACAGTGAATATATTTCAGAAGGACTAAAATATTAATGTAGAATATTCACAGATTCCTTCTTTATAATCCTCTGCTTAGAATAATTCTGGCACTACCACCTGATGTTTCCTCATGCTGGGCAGCTGAGATAGATGGAGAATGAAGTTGCCTTTGTGGTAGAAGGTAGTTAGTGAAGTGAAAATGGTTCCTTTCCCCTCTCTTCAGCACGGAAGACTGGAGAAGGATTCCATTCAACCAAAGTGACCATCTATTATATGAAAGTTTTTAGCTCCTTTTGCTAGGGAGTAGAAAAAGGGTCAAGAGAATGAGCAGAGCCCAGAGAGGGGCACTGGAGGGAGCAAGGAGGACAAGGATAAGTCTTGGGGATCCTGATTTGCCTGAAGGCCCACAATTAGGGGTTACTGGAAATTATGGAATGCTGACAGCTGGGAATGCTGACCATCAAATGTGTGTGAAGGGGCCTGGAAATGAGTCCTTGTCCATGGGGACTGTTGGAGGCACCAGTTATCCAACCAGTGGAAGGAAACTTATAGCAGATATGACAGAGAAAGGGGAGTTGCCTGATCTCCTACATCCCTCCTAAATACCCACTGTCACACATTTCCTGCCAGACAAAGGAGAAAATTATCCTCAGCTCCACTGAGATGCAGCCTAGGGGTAAGAGCCTCTTAACTGGAATTGCATAAAGACAGAAAATCAGTGGAGACCAGAACCCGAGGCTGGAAGGAAGACCGAGGGTGCCAATTGCTTAGAAGCAGGAATTTCCAAGCTGGATTATGCATTTTTTTTTTTTTTTTTTTCAGCACAACAATTTATTGTGTGGACAACAGCTGTTAATGCTTTGTAAACAATTCTGTTCATTAAAACAAATTAAGTTTACATAGCAAAAATAAGCACTTGCATTATGCATTTTAAAGACAAAGTGTCAAGATCTCAGACTTTGATATCTAACCCATAAGCATCAATGCCTGAAGATAAACCTAAATTGTATTGTTAAGGAGTTTATTTATTCATTCAACAAATATTTACTATGTGCCAATTTTCTTGAGTTTAGAAAAAAGGCAGTGTATAAAATAAAAATTTTGCTTTGACAGAGTTGATACCCTACTGGGGGAGGAGGTGGGCTTTATGGGTAACCCCAGATCTGGTAAACAGCAAGGGTCTGTGGTTGTTCAATTCTTAAGGTAATTCCCAGGCCTCCAACCAACAGAAGTGGGATAATAAAGAAAAAAGGGAATCTCCCAGAAGAGTCATTCTCTCCAATGCCTATCTCAGAATTGGCAAGACAGAATAAGGACAAAGAAGATCTTCTCAGAGAGCTGACCAGGCGCAGTCAGAGAATAACCAAGAAACCTATCATGAAGTATGATTCTGTTGGAGCCAAAGTTGCTTTCTCTAGTCTCATGGTAGACATGTTGAAGTTTGTTGAAATTATTTTGTAGTAGTTACTTATGCCTCCTGTGATGGTAGGTAGTGGAGCTAAGACAATACAATGTAAGTGTTAAAAACTAACTTTTTTATATCGGACTTTTTAATAAAGGGAGCAATGACCTTCTCAGCCTCAGATAAGTAGGAGAATGTGGCAGGCAAGCCCAAGGCCTGTCTTAGGAGAAAAAAAGTATGCATTAGGTCTGGGATTTGGGATTTTGATTTGTGGCTGTAAGTTATGTATCTTCTGAGGTTAAAAAGACAGTGGGAGAGTGGACGAACCTCTCCTTTTAGTAATAATAGGTGAAAATGTTATAAGTAGAATCATGTTATAAATATGGCATAGAAACAGAAAATGTTAAGTCTCACATTCTTCTAGTCACCCCTGGAGAGATAGACAAAATTGCAAGCCTCAGCACTTGTTAATAGGTGAAAAATGTTATAATAAGTAGAATCATGTTATAAATATGGCATAGAAACAGAAAGTGTTAAGTCTCACATTCTTCTATTCATCCCTGGAGAGATAGACAAAACTGCAAGCCTCAGCACTTGTTAATAAAGGACCTTTAAAAAATACTCTTCTAAACATTTGGGTGTGTGTTTCAGAAGGAGATAGAAGATATAATAGCATAAAATAGACCCTTAGAAAAATAGTAAATAAAGCCTCTTGTGCTTAGAAAAAATAATAATAAGCATGACTGTATACCTCACTGGTGCATGCTAGGGACCTGGGGAGCCATAACAGTGCCTGAGAAAATGCTGTTATCTTTTACCTCATATAACCATATCTATAGCTTTCTATACACACTAAAATTAAGGAAACTTTGCCTAACTTTCGTATTACCATCTTTCCATCATTGACATCATAGTCCTATTGTGAAAATTAAGCTGATTGGTGTCAGAAGTGGGATCCTTAAGCCCTTGCCAGAATGCAACTAGTCATTTTCGAGGTAAACTCTGGATTCTTTGGAGGTTTTACATGGAAGAGAAAATCCAAGGGGAGCTGAGTTTTGCTTTTACTCTCATTGAGCCAACTCTTCTTATAAAGATTCCAGAACTAAAAAAAAAAGTGGAGGTGGGGGTGGGGGGAATGGGTTTAATTGATAGATGCCAAAAGCTTCAAAAATGTTGGAGAAGTAACTTTGTTGTTGTTGCTGCTGTTGTTGTTTTATTTTATTTTATTTTAAAGATGTGGGGTTAAGTATATAGATGTTCATTATACGTTGATGAGGTGTGCCTCCCCCTTGGAAAGGTAATGTTAACAGTAACAAGTTGATATAAACCTCTGTCATTAACTGACTTTTGCTTTCAAAAATGGCCCAGATGGAGACTGATTCCAGGTTAAGAATTTTAACTTTGAGGATTTATACTTTAAATATGTGCACTACTTCCCCTTACAGGTAGTTGGATCTTGTAACTCTGCCATTAGAAAAGAAAATACTAAAAATGATACTCAGAGGACAGAAATTTTTAAAACATTTTTCTAATTCTGTTAGGAATCTGATCTCTGGAAAACAAATGCATTTAGTCAATGCACAAAGCTTGATGATAAAGTATACAAAAACATTGCTTCTTGAACCTTTTTAATGTTCATATTAGCATTTTTATTTTTTCTTCTTATTTTTAATTTAATTATTTTAGGAGATAAAATGGTTGTGTACCTGTCACTTACCCAGGCAAAACAGTTATTCAACTAGATGAAATATATCTAATAAATTGGTGACTAAGACTATAAATATCAAAATAACTACAGCTATCCATAATTCATAAGCAAACTACATTAAAGTAGAGCTAAGACAATACAATGTAAGTGTTAAAAACTAACTTTTCTGTATTGGACTTTTTAAAAAGGGAGCAATGACCTTCTCAGCCTCAGATAAGTAGGAAAATGTGGCAGGCAAGCCCAAGGCCTGTCTGAGGAGAAAAAAAGTATGTGTTAAGTCAGTTTGGGATTTTGATTTATGGCTGTAAGTTATGTAGCTTCTGAGGTTAAAAAGACAATGGGAGGGTGGATGAACCTCTCCTTTTAGTAACAATAAGTGAAAAATTCTATAATAAGTAGAATCATGTTACAAATATGGCATAGAAACAGAAAGTGTTAAGTCTCACATTCTTCGATTCATCCCTCAAGAGATACTGCAAGCCTTAGCACTTGTTAATAAAGGACCTTAAAAAAATACAGACTGCTGACTCAAGTGCATTGAGAAAACAAGTCCTGAGCTAACTATTGTATCCACTTAGAAAAACAAAGCTTAGTGAGAATTTATATGCTGATTTCTAAAATAAAAGTTCAATTCATATTTATTCTATATTTTGTCATCATAAAGCTAGATTTCTCTCTGAATGCAGGCTCTCACTGAATATAGCAAATAAAGATATTCATGATTACCAACCCCCATGCAGATGGTTAAGTGAGGAGGAGATGGGGACTTCTAGGTTAAACAATAGGCACTAAAAAATAAATTACTAGTCATGGCCCTACCAGGTATAACCAGGACAACTAATACTTTGTAAGCTCATTTGGATTTCAGTAAGAAACTACATTCCATACTTGGAGATATTTTTAGATACTATCTATAAATTATCAAGAAGTGCCTTTGTGATTCACCTCAGTGGTAATCATGCAGTTACCACAGAATGCAAAATTAGGGTTGCTTGATGATTTGAACAATACAAAAATATAGATACTGGCACTAACATTTCTATAGTTGCAAGTTTCTGATTTCTGGGTATTTTTGTTAGTGTGAAAACAAAAACCTCTGGAGATGAGCCAAAGATGTTTAAACATTATTTTGAAAGATATTTGCTAGTTGTGGTGGCTCAAGTCTATAATCCCAGCACTTAGGAAGGCTGAGGTGAGAGGACTGCTTGAGCCCAGGAGTTCAAGACCAGCGTAGGCAACATAGTTAGGCTTCACCTCTACAAAAAATAAAAAACTTAGCAGGCCATGGTGGGACATAAGCCCAGGAGGTTGAGACTGTGGTGGCCATCATTGTGCCACTGCACTCCAGTCTGGACAACAGAGTGAGACCTTGACTCAAAAAACAAAAACAAAAACAAAAAAAAACCCCTAGATATTTGGCAACATAAAAGTGTAGGTTGAAATTTTTAAAAGTAACAATGCTTGGCGTACTAATGTGTTTTATAAGTTGATTCTTGTGGCACCTTCAGAGAGTGGTGTAAAAACCAGGACTCACTAAAATTGTTCCACTTAAATTGGGCAAAGTTTTACATGTCTCTAGTGATTCTTAACATTGATGTGGTTACATCTTACTGGCATCCTTAACTGATTTTTAAAGTTCTGCAGATACAATACCAGGTAGTAAATACCTGGATATATGCAAAAGTATTTACAAATGATAGCTTGTAATATGATAATGCTCAAGATTAAAATAGCCTGAGATTCTTTTCTGTGATAACAATATCTGTTTCCATTAGAAAAAATAGAGAAGGAGGAGCTAGATCTTTTCTGTGTGGTCTTCTGTCTCTACTCTCCACCCTTTTCCTCCAGCCTGTGCCCTGTAAGGCTATCCTCTGTGGACTGCATTAAAGAGCTCTGACTTCAGCTTCTGGCTGAATTCAGCCAATGGGAGGCACTGGCAGATGAGAGGGTGAGAGGAAAACGCAACTGGGGCACTTATTCCCTTGATACTTTCTTGTTGGGACACGGGTTGGTGACTCTCAGCCCTCTCCCTCGGATCTCAGCTCCAGTAAGGTGGCCGCCTTCTACATCTGTGTTTCCCAACAGCTTTCTTCCCTTCCCCTCCAAGGTCCAGGGATGGTATGGCTTCCAGCTGTTGAGAACCTCACACTTGCCCAGCCCTCACTGTTTCTGTTAACCTTGCCCACACCTTGGTTAACAGTCCCTTCATTGATGTCTCCTCAGGAATGCGCTCTCTTTCCTGAGACCACAGCTGATATAGAGAATTTAGGCCAAACTTAAGAGACTGAGGTTATTCTTTTCATTGTCTATCAATTTTATGAAATCCTATCTAAAAGATGAACTTGTCCTAGATTCTTGTATTCTTTGAAGCCAACTTTAGGGAGCTCAAGCCAAGAATCAAAACCAGAAAGGAAAAAGAAAGAGTTCTAAGTTTTGAACAACATTTAACAACATAATCTTTAGAAATTTATAGTTACAATAAAGATGCTCCTCGACTTACAATGGATTTATGTACAGATAAATGTACTGTAAACTGAAAATATTGTAAGTTGACCATAAATATATTTTAATATGGGTTTATCTGGACATAACCCCATCCTAAGCAGAGAAGCCTGCTGAATGCATATCACTTTTGCACCATCATAATGTCAGAAAATTGTAAGTCAAACCATTGTAAGTTAGGGACTATCAGTATATAACATGGTAAATCAAAGATAGCAAAAAAAAAAACTATTAAAAGAAGGCAAAAAAAGAAAAAAAGAGTTACAGCAAAAATATCAACATAATCTCATGGCCTTTAAAAAAAGAATAATTTTTTTTCTATTTTGGGTATGCAATAATTTAAGCAATCTCTAGTAGTTATGGAGAACAAACTACTGTGTACTCATAGAGCCCAGATGTCATTCTTGGGACAAGAAAACCAAAGATGAGTGTTGGACCTCTCATCAAAAAACAAGGAAAATATCAGAGGCACATGGTGGTATTATAAAAAAAGGCACACATACCAGCCCAAAGAAAGGTCTGCTAAAGACCAAACAGTGACATTTTAAACATGAAACAGTGACAATAACAAATCATTAATTAAAATCAACTGAGCCTAAAAAGGTTATAATATTCCTTCAAGTGACAAATAATATAAACTATGCTTTGAAAAAGAAATTTCTACTGATAACAAATTAACTGGTGCTCAGTATGTCACCAAAAATTGAGGGCACAAAGAGTGACAAATTGTTTAACTGACTTCAAAAATAAAATATTCATTTGTTTAATAGATATACCTCCCCCTTGAGAATTCAAGTAGCTATTAGTCTGAGATTCAAAAAAATATTTTTCTTCCCAAGTTGATACTACAAAATACCAAATCTTAGGCCAGAGGACTAAAAGATAAAAATGGCATTTAGACTGACCTGAAATGTGGACCTCCTAGGAGCTACCTCTATAAGTTGGCCTTCCCTTTCCCCAGTGTGACAACTTGTGTGCCCTGGTCATCTGCATCTGAGTAGTAGTCAAGCCCTGAGCCAGAGTCTCCCAAAGAATCAAGGAGGAGTTCATGGGAGGGTAAATTTTCCCATGAGAATGACAAAATGTAGAGGTATCAATTACATCCCAGTAGGAATTTGGGAGACTTGGGAAGCTGTGCCTCTGAGAGAATATTCCATTACTTCCTACTCTATGTCTCACTTCCGTATGTGTCTGTGTCTTTTTGTCACAACAAACAAAACCTTTACATCCTGAGCGTTGGCATCTTCCAACATTCATATCACTGTCCAGTTGTGCAAAACACACACATGGCTAGGATAGGATTCCTTGATTGTCCCATCCAGATGAAAATAATACGAGTATGAACTACTCACCACTGCATGTTGTCTCATTTTCCCTTCTTCAAAGTGGTAGTTTCAAAAATTATCCTCTTTCACCACTGTTTATTTAGCATGCTAAGGTAGTTAACATTATCATTAGCCACAGGACAATGAGGGGCTTTATCTGGATTTGGATGAGAAGACTGCAATACTCTGAGTTTCTGGATGTGGGGCCAGATGCAGCAACTTTTGGGAAGGTGATAACGGCATCTTAAAAATCATCTACAGGCTAGTTTAAAATGAGGTTATTTTAAGAGTGGGTGTGTGGTAAGAAAACAGTGAAATATAACAGACATTTGCTGTTTTGGCTCCATCCAAATCACTTCTGGTGGAGGGCATTACATTGCTAGTTTATGGATGGCATGTGACTATTTTCTCAGGAATAGGCAGTCAAGGGTAGTCATGTGACCTACCCGAACCAATAGCACATCATGAGACATCTGTGGGGACTTGTTCTTTCCTGCCGTTTGGAGTCACAGAACCTGTGAGGTCTAAGCACTGCAGCCATTTTTGCTACTTGAAGAACTACAATAACACAGAGGCAACAGAACTGATATACAGAGAAAAAACAGAATCCTGGCAGCAAGATTTGAGTTCTCTTATTAACTGACATCTGAAGTTGCCCTGTTATGACGTTTTAAGTATGTTAGCCAATACGTTCCCTTTTGTTCAGCCCTGTTTGGGCTGGGTGACCCCTTTGAAACACTCTATGTTATATATTTAAAAATCACTATGTGAGCCGGGCTCGGTGGCTAAGGCTGCAATCCCGCGCCTTGGGAGCCCAGCAAGTCGAGGCTGCGGTGGCCGGGAGCGACCACTGCACTCCAGTCTGGGTGACGGAGTGAGACTCCAACTCAAAAAAATAAAAATAAAAATCACTACGTGGCCAGGCTCGGTGGCTCAGCCTGTAATCCCAGCGCTTTGGGAGGCCGAGGTGAGTGGATTGCCTGAGCCCACAGGTTCGAGACCCGCCTGGACAACTTGGCGAGACCTCATCTCTACAATAAATCCAAAAAAAGTAGCCAGCGTGGTAGCGCGCCTGTAGTTCCAGCTACTTGGAGGCTAAGGCAGAAGGATCGAGGGAGCCCAGCAGGTCGAGGCTGTAGTGGCTGGCAGCGTGCCACTTGCACTCCAGTCTGGGCGATGGAGTGAGACTCCAGCTCAAAAAAAAAAAAAAAAAAAAAAAAAATCACTACGTAAACTAGATGTGACTTTGGTAATGTGGTAAAAAAAATTCTTGGGAGGAGGGACCAAGATGGCGACCGGGCAGCGTGGTCTGTGAGACCTCCGCAGAAGAGGACACAGAAAGACTCCAGATCTCTCCCAGGGGGCCTGCTCCCCCACACGGAACTTGTCCACGGACACCGCAGAGGCATTACAGC
>CAUYQG010258711.1:22-12163 GCA_963574415.1 Tarsius wallacei
GGTTCATGTTTATGAAAGCCAAGAAGTTCAAGATCGGGCAGCTTATCATGACGGCTTCATGCTGCCTCTGCGTGGCAGAGGGTGAAAACGGAAGTACTTGTGTGCAAAGAGACCAACCATGAGACAGCAGTAACCCAGTCCCCCAGAGAGTGAGAGCTCATCTTTTTCTAAAGGGATCCGCCCCTATGGCTCAAACTCCTCCCACCAGGCCCCATCTCCCAACACTGCATAGCTGGCTCTTCAACTTCAGCATGAGTCTGGTGGCAACAAACAATATTCAAACCACAGCAGAGGCTTGTGGCCTCAGGCCTCACAAGGAGCAAGGCCAAAACCAAGTCACCAACCGTGAAGCTTGAGACTGCAGGACAGGAAGCAACCATCACGCCCCAGTCAATGTTGGGGGCCAGAATGATGCTGTAATACAAGATCAGCTCAACACAGTCCTTGACCTTGAGGAGTTCAAGGACACTCTTGAAGTCCTTAAGGACCCCCTGGGTCAGACCAGGCTTGGCCCAAGCCCAGGGCAGAGGCATCAGCTGGGAGGAAAAAAGAACAAAAGGTTCTGGGGAACCTGGCCGGGCAGACGAGCCAGGGTTGTCCATTAACTGCTTCCCTCCCTCCATGAAACTCTTGGTGAAAAGGATCCTGGCAGCAATGGTGTTGCAAGATGCAGAGATGCCCCAGTACCCAGCCTCCCCGAGTGTCCCCTCTCAGCTTTGTCCAGCCCAAGGCTCCATGGTGTACAGGTCCTGCTGGCAAAACAGAACCATCCCCCTCCTCTCTGTCTGCACACCCACCTGGGACACATAGACACATTCTGAGTACCTGAGGTCTGTCACTGGTGTTGATCTCAGTGTCCTGGCACAGTTCTGACCCAGCGTCGGTGTTGAATACATCCATGAATGAATGAGTTCACAAATGAATGGATGAAGGCATGCATGAAAAACAGAGAGATTTAGGCACTGAGCCCAAGCCTAGAGAAACCGAGAAACTAGAACACATCTAGAATCTCTTCCTTAACCTCTCCTCAGTCCCCACCATGCCCCCACACACTCACGGCACCCTAGGGCAGTACAAGGCACACAGGGAAGTCAAATGGGTAGGAGGTGCTGTTGCAGAGACACTGCTCCCTCATCTGTCCCTCCGCCAAGGGCCTCCCACAGGGTTCACCTTGCCAGTCTAAAGACTGTCATTGTGGGAAGTTGGGGCTTAGCTGTGCAGGATGGATCTTGGGCAAGTGTGGCATGGGAGGGGGACACGGGGACCTTCGTAGAAATGCAGGGAATGTGTTGTGCACATGAGTGATAGGGAGGGCGAAGTCAGGTTTTTTAGTCGCTAATTTTTCTGGGGGCTGGGTCTACTTACGGGCTTTTTGCACCTCGCTTTATTAACGCCTCCCTCTCCTCCTCCAGATTCTAATCGCCCTCCAGAAGCAGCTGCTATTAGCTTCTCTCCTGAGCCTCCAAATCCCCAATGCTCAGCAAAATTCCCCTCTGATGGAAGCAGCTGTGCTCAGAAGCTGCACGCCTGCCTCCAGAGCTCATCAAAGCCCCTCAAAGGGAAGATTAACAGCAGCAGCCCATCAGCGAGGGCATTGTCGCCATTCAGCGCGTGAGCCATGCTTGGCCACTCTGGGCCTCAGCGAAGACACAGAATTAGAGCATATTGGACTCTTAGAAGCACAGGTTCTAAGAAGCACAGGCTTTCAGAAGCATGGAATCATCAAATCTTCTCCAAAAATCAGCTTAGGGTGTTAGAATTTTAAGGATGCATCCTTTTAGAAGCTTAGACTCTTAGAAGTCACCTCAAATTTTATTCTGATTAAGTTTAGGGTAAAATAAGTAAATCTAATCTTTGACACCGTCTTAGAAGCCTAGCATCTTAGCTTATTAAAAGCCCAGAATTTCAAACATCTGTGAGCTGCAGAAACCGTATCATCTGGGGGGTCAGAGGGAGAGACGACTGTAGCCCAAGCCTCTCGCTGGGTGCAGGAACCGCTCAGGGAACCGGCAGGTCCCTGTGTCCTTCCCTGCCTCTCCCTGAGGGAGCAGAGTGTATTGCTGGCATGCCAGTCTTGGTGGTTCCAAATGCTGCCCTCCTCCAACTTTGGGCCCCAAGTCCAGACGGTCCCAGGGTGGGGAAGGCACTTTCCCTCTGCTGTGATTAACAATGTCAGATGCCACCAGAGCTCATGTCCAGCTTCCTGGGCCCCCACGTCCAGGCTGCCCTCCTGGAGGTCCCAAGGCATGCAAATGTGCTTTATCCTGGGATCATTTGTCCCAAGGAATCCCAGGACCACAAACAGTAGGGGTGGGATTCTGGAGTCCCACTGTTCCCACCATCCCACAGCTTCACACCACACACACTGGGTCCACTGTAGCCCTCAGGGGGCTCTGAGGAGCACAGCATGGAAACAGGGCTGCCTGCGCTGGTCTGGTCTCGGGGCCCAGTCCTGTCCCCCCGGCATCATACAGCCCGTAGTAGACTACGGGTTTGGGGAGGAACAGCATCTTGGAGTCCAAGCCAGCCTACTCATGAGCCAAGGGACCTCATGCCATCGGTGCCCAGCACTCTGAGTCACGGTTTCTTCATCCATGAAATGGACCCATTGGACCTCTTCCCAGGATTGTGAGGCAGGCAGAGCTCCCAGGAGGGCGCCAGGGCACACTAGGTGCAGGAAGGGTTTGGGGCACCTGAATGTCCAGAGGCCAAGGAGGAGGCAGAAGGGGCAGTGTGGGCACCAGTGGGGGCCAGGTGGGAGGACTACATCGAACTGAGAGCCCCTCCTGCCTCTCAGTTCCTGCTCAAGAGGAAAAGACACAGTGGTTACTGGACAGGGATGGCCTCCCCACAGCAGGTCGTGCTGAGCTCCAGGCACCTGCCCTCTTCATTCCTGTGGAAACACATTCACCAGGGCTTGGATCTTCAGAACCAGGATCACAGGGCCCAGACGGCATTCCTGAGAGTGAAGGGGTGCAGGGCAAAGTGAGCAGACCCCAGCCTGTCCCACGGCTATCCAGAGAGCGAACCAGCCTGCCCAGTTGTGGACCTTCTAGAATTCTCCAGAAAAGAAGCCTCCTAAGGGCACAGCTGGAGCCAGAGGGGACCCTGCCCAGGCAATGCTGCTCAGGGTCAATGACGCTATTAATAACTTCGATGACTGGGTGCAGTGACTCACGCCTGTGATCTCAGAACTTTGGGAGGCCAAGGCAGGAGGATCACTTGAGATCAGGAGTTTGAGACCAGCCTCTGGGCCTCTGCATGAGTGACTCCCTCTCCCTGAGATGGTCTGTCCACTCAGGGGCCTCCTTCCAGCCCCATGTGGGGTGTGGCTACCAATGCCCTGAGACCCTCTTGTGCTTTCTGGCCCTCTGCACTCCCCCACCCCAGTCAAAAGTCCATCCCTGGCCAGCAGCCTCACTGGCATGATCCTTACAGAGCTCCCAAGGATCCTGAACTGCTGTCTACACCACTCACCCTAGACCAATAAGGAACTTGACATTCAGAGAAGTCAGGTAACTTAGGCAAAATCACACAGCTTGTGGGTCAGAGATCCAGCGGGGCCTATTCTAAGAACCTCTGAAGTTGGTGCCCAAGGAGGCCACATGGCTGGCAATTCTGTGGTCCTACTGAAGAGGGTGCTCTCTGGAGGTGGCTGGCACGGCAAAGCAGGAGAGCATACAAGGTTTGAAACCTCAGTTTTCCCATCTGTCAAATGGGCCAACATTTCTACCTACCCGATAGGCTTGATGTGAGGATTGAATGCACGTTAGGCATCACACACTTGACACAGTGCCTCGAACATGGTGGGTATTCATCAAATGGAAGCTCTGGCAGAAGCAACAGAGGGTACCCAGGGACACTCAGACCCACCTCAGGGCTTCTCGGAACCTCTGTCTCTTCCACTCCAGGGGAAGGGAGATTGCTCATTCCTGCCCCCCTCCCTGCTCTCCCAGCCGTTATGTGCTGTGTGTATGGGGGAGTGATTCTCCATCCACTGATTATATTCCAGGGGTCAACTATCATTGCCAGATGGACACTATTTTAAGCTTCAGAGTCACCACAGGTGCACCTGGAATTCCTGCCATCCCTAAGACTGCTTACCCTGATCTCGCTGCAACGTTTGCTTGCTGGAGCTGGCAACGCACGTGGTGCAAATATTTGCATTTGTGCTCCTGACAACAGCATGCTGAGGAAGGGCTGGCACGAGCTCTGTTTCTCAAAGGAGAGTACGGACACTCAGGGAGGTAAGCGCCTTCATGAGGGAGCTCAGAGCAGCAAACTGAAGTCAGACCTAGAGGAGGAGCCCAGGTGGTAGAGGTCTCTGGCACTCGCCTGCCCAGCATCTGTTCCATTCTAGTGGTGGCACCCAGCACTTCCCTGGAGGGCCTCCCTCCCCAGCTCTCCTGCTTGTATAGCTATATGACATTGCCATACTCCTCCATGCTACAACCCCCAGCTCAGACAGCAGCAACGGGTCTTGCCTGATTGCTCAGCCCAGCCTGTCCTCTGGACTGGGTGATTGGTTCAGGGATGACCATGCGACTCCATTCTGGGATGCTTCCTGGAAGTATGCAGAGAAAAGAAACCTCTTCGGGCTGGACAAATGCTTGGGTATTAGCCTGGAGCTGCCCAGAGGATGGCGTCCCTTGGAGCCAGGAAAAGAGATGACAGGCGGCGATGATGGTATCAGGGTGCCCTAGACTTCCCTCTTCAGCTTGAACCAGTTGAGATGGGCTTCTGTCCCCTAAAGCGCAAAGATTCCTGGAAAACACTCCAAATCCCATGCTTGTCTCTCCTCTGGTTCCTGGAAAGGAGAAGGCTGGAGCCCCAGGAGGGGAAGGATTTCAATACAGGCAGATAAGGGCACAGGAGGAGGGTCCCTCTGTCCTCATCTCTGCATTTCCTGGCATGTGGCCCTCGCCCTCTGATCCCTGGAGAAGTCTCGGAGTGGCCTGTGCCCCAGGTGACAGCCTGGCCCCTGGCATGGCCACGGCTGCCAGACTGCAGTGTGTCCAGTTGTGCGGGACGTCAGCGTGCAGCCCCCATTTCACCGCTAATGACAAACAGCTGTTCTCGGGCAGGAGACATTGGCACGTCACGCTCAGGAACGCGGTGCCGGTTTTCCTGCCAGGCCCGTTGACCATTATAAGCCCATTACGGGTGAGCTAAGTTGTGTGAGTCAGCCTCCCAGGGGTCTGCGCGGAAATGAGCCGTGCTGTGCCACAAAGGGGGCGGCCAGGCCGGCAGGGGCTGAGTCAGCGCCCTCAGACCTTGACTGTGTGTCAGGCAACTTCTGTGGGCGGAGAGAAGGGGGGATGCTAAAAAGGCGAACAGCCCTTGCAGGTAGGGAGAGGAGAGCCGGGCAGGGAAGGAAGAGAGGCTGGGCAATGCACTTCACCTTCACCTGCTTCCTGGCTCGGCCTTCTGGGGAAGCGGGGGGCATGACCCAGGATAGCCCAGCGCTGAGGTCCCTGGGGCTGGGACCCTGCACCAGCAGGCTCCTGTCTGGGGATGGGGTGGAAGAATGCCAGCAGGCAACAGGAGGGGACATTGAAGGGGGCCTTCCTGAGAACTTCCCATTGACACTGTCCAACAGGCCTCCTGGTGTCCCCATGAATGCACAGAGCAGAATGACAGTAAACTGGGACAGGGGGAATCACTCTGACCTCCCGGAAGCTGGGCTTGTGTGGGGGCAGGGATGACACAAAGCTGAGATGTGAGACCTTGGTCTTCATTTACCTAAGAGACCAAGGACCCTAGGCAGGTGAGCAAGAAACATCTCATGAACAGCCCACACGGTGAGCGCGAGAGTCAGAGACATAGGACATCAGGACTTGGCCTTGAATGGGGACAGGACTGAACCAGCAGCCTGACCTAAGCTCTGGGCTCCACGCCGCCCCCTACTTGCCCGTGACCTTGTCATTCAAGCTCCCACCCACAGACAGGGTGGCCTGGATGCTGCCAGCCCCTCCCCTGCATCACTGAGCACCTCTCTCCCTCCCTCACTGTTCTCTGCCCGTCTGACTCACAGTCACCGCTGCTGTGGCAGTCACTCTCAAAGCTCCGTGGCCAATTAAGAGGACTCGATCCCCAGCTCCAGCTCCAAGGCTGTCCCCTCCCTTCCAGCAAAGATGACTCAAAGCTTTGAGTTCCCAGCAGCCGTGGCCACATAGGGCATCCGCAGAGCTCTCTGAGCAGAAGCAACCCTGGAGGGAAGAGACTCCCTGTTCAAGTCCCAGAGGCCCTTTGAATGGCTGCAGAGAGAGCCAGATACAAAATAACTAGAGGGCGCCAGCAAGGCCTTGGGGGCGCTTCCCCCACCCCCGCCCCCCCCCCACCCCCGCCTTTCCCCTTCTCGTTCTTACCAGCTCTCAGGAGGGCCCCTGGCTGTTGGCACAGCCGGGGCCTTCACAGATGATAGTGGCCAGCTGCCGGAAACCCTTGGAAGGTCCCAAGCCCTGGGCGCATGCAGCAGGGCTCAGGGCATCACTATGGCGATTACTGATATAACATCTGTCTCCCGCCCTCTTTCCCGTTCACCTGAGCTCCAACGCAGTCCCCCATCCTCAGGCCAAGCCCACTCACCCACCCAGGAGTTAAAAAAAAATTGTATGGTTCGAGAATTCTAGCACATCACAGCAACTGTCATAGACGCTGGGGTGAGAGCTGGGCTCCTGACTGTGCGGGGTGACGGTGAGGGGCCGGGAACCTCCCAACTCTGCTAACAGGGGCTTCTCTTCCTGGAGGGTGCTGGTTCAGACCACCCCCACAGGCTCAGCTCCCAGTCACCTCTCCCAGGAAGCCCTCCCTGGCCACCCAGGGTGTTAATGTCTCCCTTTCAGCACCCTACCCTGTATGTCTGGACGTTGGCATCTATCAGCATTCCTTCCCCTACAGCTCATTCCCCCTTGGTGTCCACCTGGAACTGTTGCCCTGAGTGGGAAGGGCACAGTACAATCACCATCATTTCACAGCTGAAGAAATAGAGGCCGAGAGAATGAATTTCCCAGGTCTTAGAGTCAGTGAGGGAGGTGGCATGCCGGCCTAGGCCCCCTGCCCTGAAAGCTTCCCCCACATGCTACCATGCCCCCTGCCTGTGAGTTATTGCTAATACTTCACAACTGGTCTCTTTCCTTCCCAGATGGATTCTTCCTTGATTTCCCCATTTGCAACTGTTTGTAACCTCAGCAGATCTAAGAGCTGCCCGAATCCTGTCCATACCCTTCCCTAAATCATGGCTCCCACATTTAGTCAATAAAAGATACAGAATACCTAGTTAAATTTAGATGAATTTAAATTCATCTCAACTTGAATTCTAGATAAGCCATTTTTTTCTTTAGTACAAGTATGTCTGGTGCAATAATTAGGACATACTTATACTAAAAAATTATCATTCGTTATTTAGTTGAAGTTAAAATTTAACTGGGAATCCTGTGTTTTATACAGACGCCCTATCCCCAAGGTCCATTCCTCCTCACCAGTGGAAATCCTGGAATGGATGGATCAGTAACTCAGACTCTAACCCAGGCAGCCTAGGCCCAACGCCCCCTCCAGGCCCAGGTCCTCAGACCCAGGGGACTCTCTGCTTGGTGCTCAGTGTTCCAGGAGGGCAGGCCCAAGCCCACAGCCTTCCCAGCAATCCTCTTACCTATGTCCTGCGCCGTCCAGGACCTGGGGGGAGGCCTGAATGCCTTGAGCCGAGTTGGCTGGTGCACAGGACGGACATGCTGTGCCACCGCCGCATGACACCAATTACGCTGACACCTGGTCACACTCGGCAATCAACAGCAGCGCAGCGGCACCCCAGCCTGCCTGTGCTCTGTGCCAGGCGCTGCACATTGACTTAACTCACTCCTTCAGGGAGGCTGCAAGGATGAGGAAACTGAGGCCCAAGGAGGCCAAGCAACTTGTGTGAGGCTGCACTGTTAGTGGCAGGGGCAGGAGGCAGACTTAGCCCCACCCATGTTCGTCACCACCCACCACTTAACCCTCCACTCATTCTCCTCATATGCTGATGCTGGCGGGTCTGCACCCCTTCCCTCCCACTCTGGACGCAGGCCTCCACTCTCTGGGACACCCGCCCCAGGTGACCTCCAGGTTTGGCCTCACCTTTTAAAGGTCCCCACCCATCCCTTCCATCCCAACCCCTGGCCTGGGCTGCTGTCTTCTCATGCTCCGGGTGGGCTTCATGCAGGAAGGTCTGCCAAGGGCCTGTCAGGGCCTCAGGAACCCAGGCCACATAGACACTCCATGACTTAATGAAAGCTTTTAGTTTTTTTTTTTGGTTTTTTTTTTTTGAGTCAGAGTCTCACTCTATTGCCCAGGCTGGAGTGCAATGGCATGGTCACAGCTCACCACAGCCTCAATCTTCTGGACTCAGGTGATCCTCCCGCTTCAGCCTCCCAAGTAGCTGGGACTATATGCACAACACCACACCCAGCTAATTTTTTGATTTTTTTGTGGAGACGATGTTTTGCTATGTTGCCTAGGCTGGTCTTGAACTCCTGGACTCAAGCAGTCCTCACAATTCAGCCACTCAAAGTGCTGGGATTACAGGCATGAGCCACTGCACCCAGCCAATGAAAGCTTTTTGATGATATTGGCAGTGGTGATGATGGTACTTGGAATTTCTGCTTTAATCTACAGGAAGCATCATCTTTGCTGATGAAGCTTTAGAAGGGTTTCCATTACAGTGAAAATGTAAGAACGGAATGCCCATGATTGCCCGTGTTATGTACATTTTAGCAGCCAACTATAAGTAGTGCTTGGATAATTAAGCTGCCCATGGAAGAAAACAAAAAACCTGGGCAACCTCTCTGGGTTCCCTCCCACTGTGGGAGCTTTTCTGTCCTCTCAATAAATCGCTGTCTCAAAAAAAAACCACATAAATTAAAGATCTAAACATGATAACAAAACTTCAAAACAAAGTACAGAAAACTATTCTATGACCTCCGTATAAGAAAAAATATTTAAATCAGGCAAAAATAAAGATTTCTAAAAGGAAAATTAATCAAATTGAATATGTCAAAGTTAGAAACTTAGACTTCTGTCTGGAAAGTACCATGCAAATAGTTAAAAGATAAGTGACTTTGTGAGACAGACTTTTGCAGCAGGTAACAAATAATGGATCAATAGCCAGAATACACAAAGAGCATCTACAAGTCAATAAGGAGACAACCCAGAAGAAAAACAGGCAAAGCATATGAACAGGCAGTTCGCAAAAGGAGACGTCTTCATCATGAATAGATCTGAGAACATGTTCACTAACACAGGAGGGTTATATCAATATTCACTGGAGTATCATTTCATGTCTACCAGAATGGCAAACGTCTAGATATCTGACAGTGCTGAACACAAGGAGAGTAAGAGAGATGGGAAATCACACATGTTAATGGTGTGAGCAGTTTGTAGCACAGGTACCTGGAAATGCATCTGGGGACATATAGTTAGAACAGATGAGTCTAAGACCCTGCACATCCCCGTCCATGCGTATGCCCTACAGAAAGCAGGGATGCTGGGCGGCGTGGCATCATAGTCAAGGGCCCAAATCCTATGGCGGGCCTCCCAGGGCAGGCCATCAAATGTCTCTGTGCCTCAGTTTCCTAAGCTGAAAAATGGATGCTTTCCCTTTGATCTTCATCGTGTAAGTTCTGTGTGAAAACGTGTATAAAATTACTAGAACAGCACGTGACAAGCAATAAGCCTAATAGATGACGGGTATTTTCATTGTGACTTTATTTGTAACAGAAAACACTTGGAATGAGCCAAATGCCCATCAGTACAAGGATGAAAATATACATTGCAATATTTTCACATGATGGAATACACTATACACTTAAAAACATATAAAACAGATCTATATTGTCAACATGGATGGATCTTAAAAATAAAATGTTGAGTAAAAAGAGAAATTGCAGAACATTACTTACAGCATAATCCCATTTATGTAAATGTTTAAACACAAAAAACAATAGAACATATTGTTTATAGTGCTCATATGTAGGAAAGGTATAAAACATAGACTAATTACTCCCTAATTCATGATGGTTGGTTGCCTCCAGGAGGGGTTATTTTCACTTGGGGTGGCAGGAATGTGAGGGTTTATAGTACAATCCTTTCTGGTTTTCTCAGATTTATTGCTGTCAGTATTTTTTTTTAAGCAAAGCCTCTTGGAAGTGTCCCGCCACACTTAGAAATGCCCCTAACGCCATCACAGTCCACGCCCCCCGCCCCGCACTGCCCGCAGCCCCAATACCTGCCACTCTGACTAGGCCAGCTCCTCAGCCTGCCAAGGGCCTGCCCCAAGTCCTAGACCCCTCTCTGGTTTCAGCCCTGCCAGCTTGTCTGTGTCTCAGATGCCCCATTCTGCTTTGACATCCCTCCACCACCGCCCCGGGATCTCTCCACCAGCTGTTCTCTCTCCCCAGAAGGCTCATTCCCGAAACCTTCCCCCACTTCAGATCTTAGCTCACCGGTCAGCCCTAGAGACACCTGGCTGGGCCACCCTACCTGCACGGGTACCTACCAGTTTCTTTTTTTTTTTTTGAGTTGGAGTCTCACTCCTTCGCCCAGACTGGAGTGCAGTGGCCGCTCCCAGCCACCGCAGCCTCGACCTGCTGGGCTCCGGTGATCCTTCCGCCTCGGCCTTCCAAGTAGCTGGAACTACAGGCGCGCGCTACCAAGCCCGGCTGATTTTTTGATTTGTATTGTAGAGATGAGGTCTCGCCAAGTTGCCCAGACGGGTCTCGAACCCGCGGGCTCAGGCAATCCACTCACCTCGGTCTCCCAAAGCACGGGATTACAGGCTGAGCCAACAAGCCCGGCTCCTATCCAGTTTCAATCACGCTCTGCACTTTGGGATTTTTGTAGCTTCACGAAGCACTCACCACGTGGCTGGTCCGGCTCTCTGCATGGTTGGGGCACTATCCCTGCCCACACTGAAAGAGGAGTCTCTTCTAATGCGATGATGGAAACTCACAAGGCCAGGGCCCCCCTCGCCTCACTCTTCCCCACCCCCCTGAAGCTCACTTGAGTCATGCATGGATATATTAGGCTAGAAAACTAGTGAGGCAGTCAGGGTCACAGCCATGACCCTTGACCCCTCGCAGCTCCCTGTCCAGCATGCATAAGAGACCAGCTTCTGAGGTGATACTCATAGCCAGGGCCACGTGAGGGGTAGCGGATGTGGGATGGGAGGAGCAGTAAGAGTGGCCTTCAGAAGAGAAATGTTTTGAGCTGAGGCTCAAAAGGCAAGTGCAGGCAAGGAGGAAGAGGGAAGGACACCCCAGGCCAGAGGAATAGCATCCATACTGGCGTGGAAGGGTGGGGCATTGAGTCTGGGAAGCACTGAGGGACATCCTACAGGCCCAGGGCAGAAGCAGAAGCAGAGAGGGGACTGTCAGGAAGTCAGGACTCGCCCTTCAAACAGCCCTTCCCAGCACGACTCGTCACACAGCAAGGAGTGGTCAAGTTCACGGATCTTCTCACCCCAGAGCCAAGGTGGGACTGAGGATCAGGCACAGGGTCAGGCAGGGCCCTCAGATCCGCCCCTCACTCTGCTCGGCCATTGCCTGTGGCCTGGACAAGTTAGCCCTCTGAGGGCCTCACTCTCCTCACTCGTGGAATGAATGTCAGGCCAGAGGGCCTGTTCCTGCTCAAATATTCTGCGCCTTTGAAACACTTGCAGAATCTCAGGTCTGAATCTGAGGTCCCCAGAGTCTCCATTCCTGTCGCCACCTGTCTCTGCATCCCTGTATCTCTCTGATGCTCTGTCTGTCTCTGTCTCTATCTGTCTGCCTCAGCCAAGATGGCTGCTTTGGTTTTTAGAAGGCATCTCCCAGATCACTCCTGATTCTGAAGCAGTTTCATGTGCCAATCACCAATTCATGGTCAGTCAACTGGGGAAGTACTGGCCTTGCCGTCTCTCCATGTCCTCTCAGCTCCTCCTATGCTCCCAACCATACTGGCGCAACTATCTCTGTGTAACAAAGGACCCCACCACTTAGAAGCTTAGAGAAATAAACATTCATATGTCACAGGTCTGTGACTCAGAAATCTGGGAGCTGCTAAACTGAGTGTTCTGGCTCAATCTTTGCAGTCAAGGTATCAGCCGGGACTGCATCATCTGAAGGCTCGACT